>ML332123.1:427-14603 GCA_005239505.1 Nicotiana paniculata
CCCCCCCCGTTTCATTTTTCCCCCGTCTCACTTCTCAATCGTCTCTCTGAATCCTCTCCCCTCTCTATCTAAACCCTTCGTCTACTGATCCCTGTCCCTCCCTTATCCGGCCACCTCCTCGTCGGAAACCATGGAGGTTTCACCTCTCACCAGCCTTATGGCTCTATCCTTCGCCTTGTGTCACCATTTGGGGGTTCTCAAGTGAATCAGAGGCGGTTTGACTCCCATCTCCGGTATCATGCCATATTTTCCGGCCACCTATGGTCGTTCGATAGATCTTTGCATTTTCCGGCCAAACGCGGGTAATATTTAAGTCTTCTTCTCCTTTCTGAGTTTTCTCTGGAAACCCTAGCTTTAAAATCGTTCAATTTTTTTAGATCTTTGACCGATCTAAGTATATTTTAAGGCTCTGACATGTTTTCCTCAAAAATATCTTTGTTTTTCAAATGATTTCTTCACTTTCGAATTAGGGTTTCTTGACCCTGTTCAAAAATGGTTCTTCTTCTTATTCTTATTGATTTCTACTGTGTTTGAACGATTCTCTTATGCTTTTCTTGTTATCCGAGTTATTATGCTAAAAATCCCTAATTTTCTAGGTTGCCTTTGATTGTATGTTCATGTGTGTTTGTTTCTTATGAAACTATCTATGTATTCTTTGTGATTCTCACTTTAATTTGTTGTTAGGGTTTTCGATCTTCTACTGTTTCTCTAAATGCTTGATTAAGGTTTCCCTGATTCTGTTCAATATGTGTTATTTATCGTTTAATAGGTCTAACTATTCGATAACCTATACTGATTTTATGTATTTTTCTCATAGTTGTGACGTTTTCCTTAAAGCTGTAATTTTGTGTATTTTCCTACAACTCTTTACTGATTTTGAATTACTTCCTTACTTGTATGATACTTTCCTTAGTTAGTATTGATTCCCTGTGATTTTCAATCTCATTCGTGATTCTTGTGACTAATTTCCATAATTAAAGTAATACTCTACCTTGTTTATGTGCACAAATATGTTGTCGATTATTTGACATATACTTTCCTTAATTATGTATTATGTACTTAGAATTAATTGCATATAATATACTTTACCATTCCTATTATAGTAAAAATCAGTTTATAATTGATTCTTTTCCTGTTTGATACTAATTATGTCCGTTTAAACTAGGACTCCCTAATTAAAGGGAGTCCGGGTCCTTAATTGATTCTGACTTGGGTGTTCTCCCTATAATTGTGCTCAACTATTACTTGTTACCTTATTTGCTACCTGCTTTCAAACAATATATACTCTCTACTCTTCATTAACAAAGACACGAACACACACACACACAAGCATACTAATTGCTCTCTCTTACTTTCCTACACATTCTCTCTTTCTTCTCTTATTGACTACTGGCTACTTAGTCGGCTGAAATCCAAGACTGAGTAACTTATTATTGCTCTACTTGATCTACTGCTCTGATGCTCTCTTTCTCTGCACACTCTTGTCCTATTGCTCCACTTTTCTGCACACTACTGTTCTATTCTCTCATCTTTACTGGTATGTCTTGTATTTGAATTACAACACCCAAAACAACATGTTCGTATTGCACTTTATCTTATTCCTTTTGTTCTTCTACTTGTGGTTCTACTGTTTACCCTATAACTAACATATCTATTCTATTTATGAGATTTCCCTTTCCCTTATTTCAGCATGTCTACTGTTCCTCCTATTTGTTTGTCACAATTCTGCCCTATCCCCTGACCCCAGTACATGATAAGCATGTAGTTCTGAACATAGTGTGTATTGTAACACACCTCAACCTAATTCTATTTGAATCCTTATAGGAATCCTTGTAAAGGACTATGCTATGGCAGTTTAAGTCTTGTAATACTTTTTTTAGGCTTACTTGTGTGCAAGCATGTTCCTATGTGCTTCATACTTGTCCCCAATCCCTCATCTCCCTGCTTGTGGTTGCTGAACTTGTCTTAATCCCTGTTTATTATTATGTGTGTGTATTTTGAGTATGTAGGTTGTGCTACTGCCTTATCCCTTTTCAAGTTAATTTTCATTAAACCTCTCGCTTTCTTAAAACTGTTTTAAAACTGTTCTTACTCACTATGAGCACTTTCACTATACTCTTAGACATTAGGTTCTGCCCCTCTTGTGTGAGCATTGCCTTGGGACCCTTGAGCTCCCTATGAACTTTGACACACAAGAGTTGGCCTTTCCACACTGCACTTACTCTATCTTGGCTATGAAATCTGGGTGTGAGCACTGCTCGGGATCCTTTGAGGTCCTTAGGGAACTCTGACACACCTGGATCATGTGAAAGGTTGTGAATAGAATGGCAATGAGGCATTCTGGAGATTCTGGGCCTATTTTGTAGGCTCCCTATAGTTAACTTTTTATTTTTCTTCTATTTCAGTTGTGTATTCCTATTCAATGGTCTGTAATAAATAATTGTAAACAACTCTTTGGGGATGGATAGTTAAACGGGAGGGTAATTATGCATGTTATAACTATTAAAGGGTAGAAATCATGCTATTAGGTTTACATTCCTTATTTGTGCAATAGAAATCATGTTTAGGATCAACACGTGCAAAGCATATCATGCATTAGAAATCATGTTATTTAGGCTTTATGAACATTGTTTCATGATCTTGTTTCAGTACTGTCATTCATCACTTAGAAAATTCTATGATAGCATAATAATGTTAATAATTGGTATCTTCTGCAATCATGTTTCATATTGCTACGCTCACTTAGAAATCCTGTCCCTAGGATAACACTAACAAACTGTACTCTTGCATATTCTGAAAATCGTGCATAATGCTGTGAGCATTTAGAAATCCTGCTTAGAATTCTGCATATGCATCCTTCTCCATCCTTACTTGTGCATTAGATACCATGTTTTAGGATTTCATGCATACTCTCTTAACAACACCTAGTCTAACTACTGGTGCATATAAAAGGTATAAAACACTTCACTCAGTTTCTCTAAAACAAATGGCAACAATTATGTGTTATGAACAACCTAGAACAACATGTGTAGGCAATAATTTGCAACAATACCTTTAACAATTTAGATAATTAGATACCATAATGCCTCTTTGTTATTATCATTTAGATACCATGTTTTAGGATCTGAATCAAAGACCTTAACTGTGTATGAGTCATGTTGTTTATGTGTACTATGTGTGGAGGTACTTGAGCCTTTTCCTGTTTGTATGTTTATCCCCCTTAATTGTGGTCCTATATGTTTCTTGTTTGTCGCTTAGTGTTTTGCCTTTAAACATGAGGGTCTGCCTAGAATCTCCCTTATAGTATAGAAGTCCTAAATTCCTCCAGGACTAATAGGAAGGGACGGGTAACAACATGCAATAGAGGTCGTTGACCAACACTCGCTCTAATTACCTTTACAGGGTGGGAAATGGTAGATATGGATATGATGACCGGTACGCTAATACCACGTGTAGCCCCTCTTTGAGGAGTGATTACCGGGTATTGTACTGATGTGATCCATATTATTATAAACCTAGGATACCCTTCATATTCTTAGATCGTAACCCTTTCAAAATCTAACCTTCTTTACTATTTTCAAACATCTGCGTGCTTAAGACTTAAATCCTCTCTTATTTGAGCCTTTATTTGTTTGTTTTCAAAGTCGTACAAATTCACAAAAGTTGTTTGGCCGGGAACCACACTTGTGAATCCTGAGGGGTGCCTAACACTTTCCCTTTAGGATAATTTCAAGATCTTACTCTATCTCTGGTTAACAACGTAGTTGTAAATGAACCCCTTTGGTGTCCTAATGCACCTTTATAAATCGTTAGGTGGCGACTCTCAAAAACACAAACCCCTTTCCCAAAAGTAAAGAGTTATCCTAACCCAATGTCATAAACCTGATCTCCGCGAGGAAAGAGGGGGCGCGACATCATGGCAACTCTGCTGGGGAGTTTCAGGCTTTTGCCATTTTCAAATTGCTTTGTGAATTTGTCATCTTCCCATTTCCCTTATGTGCAATTACTTGTGTATTTCCTTAAGCATTTATTTATTTTCTTCAAAAGTAACTGACATGTTTTTTCTGTTTCCTTCCTTTGTAACCGCTTTTAAATTATAAATTGATGTATTTACTGCTTTCTTAACGTGCAAATACATGACAACATGTTTTTAACGCTTATTAATTATTGCGTAATCATGCTCAACATGCATACTCCACTTGTGCCAAACAAAATACTATAGCAATGCTTGACGAGTGGTTGCGCTCTTCCTATATTATTACCCCTAAATTCGGAAAGGCTTATTTGCGGTAAAACTAGTCGATCAGCGGTGCAGTCGACGGTTCCGTGCTTTTCCTCCTTGAGTTGTCCGCTCGAGGGTACCAGTCTAAAACCCCATAGAAACCTTACTCCGTTATGTTATTTCATGCATCATGGTCAAACTTAGCCAGGCTAAAGTGTGGTCCGCACGATAGATTTTAACACGGCCTTATCCAAAAGTCCACTAGGTTTCCCTAAACCCAAACGGACATCATCACGTTCTGCATTTATTTGGAGAACTAAATTCTTTATGCTAATTGTTGATGTTAATTAGTCGAGTCTGGTAGGGGTAAGAGCCTAACCTTGTTTGCCTTGCAGAAAAATGAGGCACGAAGTCCCCAGATTCGGCATGGTCTCCAATATCCATCTAAGATTGATAAGTTGGTGGGAATATTTGCATTCTAGTGACAAAATTATCGTCAGAAAATACTTGGGCAATCTACCATCTCTCCTAGAAATCCAGCCTAACAACATGATAATAGAGGCTGCTACCCTGTTTTGGGATTGTGAAAAGGTCCGTGTTCCACTTTGGGGACATTGAAATGACACCCTTGCTAGAGGAAACAGGAGGATTGGCTGGCCTAGTATGGGAAACCCCAGGGTTGCTAATGCCTGAGAACTACACATGCAAAGATTTCCTCAAAATGATGGGTCTGAAGAAGAATGCAGAATTGGCATGCTTAAATAAGTCATACATCACTTTTGACTACTTGTACGAAAGGTACGGTCACATCAAATCATACCATGCCTACCACGACGAGTTTGCCATCACATCCTTGGGACACGTCCATCGTAGAGTATTCGTCTTCATGTTTTGCTTCTTGGGTCTGATTGTGTTTCCAATAAAGAAAGAGAGAATCCACACTATAGGTAACCAAGACACTAATGGAAGGAATTGGTGGGCAAAACTTTAGCATTTTGCCCATGATCATTGCAGACATATATCGAGCCTTGGAAAAGTGTCAACGAGGGGAAAGACACTTCGAAGGCTGTAATCTACTACTTTAGCTTTGGCTCATGGAACATCTCCAAAAGGGCGAGTACCGACAAGAAATTCATCAAAGAGTTTGGGATGACCACATCGCGTTCCACCATCCAAAGCGAATGAATTACATCCCCGACATGTTTGCTCAGCCTGAGAACACCAAAGGATGGGTCGAGCTCTTTGATAATCTGACTGAAGAGCATGTTCAATAGATGTTCGAGTGGTTTATGACAGAGGAGTTCATCATCCGTTCTAGATATGCACTGTTCCTAATACTAACTGGTCTAAGAGGAACATACCCGTATGCCCCTCTTCGAGTTACGAGGCAAGCCAGTAGGAAGCAAGTCATACCCAGGGTCGACAAAATGAGCCATCTTCGAGCTGACTTCCAAAATGACGATAGTACTCACAAGTGCCAAGCCCAACACATGTGGCACTTGTGAGGACTATCCTGGTTGGTTGGCAGAAAATTGGGGTGGTTTGAGCGAGCCAGGGTTCGTTTAGGGCCACAAGGTTATAGATGAAAAGGCTGAGGCACAAGTCAAAAACAACCAGTTGCGCAAGAGTATCCGTGAGTATGAGGATGAGAACCGTGAAATACATGAGTCTAGCAAGAAAATGATAGAGGAATGGAAGGATATGGCTATCAGCACCAACAAAAGGGTATTTGGAGCGAGGCATAGTGGAGCTGGAGGAAAAATTTCTCAAAAGGATTGAAGACTGTCAAAAGGGTGAAGGGACCGACAAAGGACATCTAGCCAGAGCATACCTGTTGCTGGGACTTCACGATTTGGGGAAACTGTACGAGGGAAGCAAGAATGCCGAGTCCGGAGAAGGTTCTTCTGGGACCAAGTAGATAGGAATGTCTTTCTTTTACTTTATCAATGTAATAAGGCCAATGGCCATTAGTGACCTTTACTTCCTGCTTATTTAGTATTGTCTTGGGATTCATATATTTTCTTATCAATAAAATGAGGCTTTTAGCATCTTAAGTTCTCCAAATCATTTTGTCGCTAGGCCTACTTCGGGCACAAAAGAGGTCCCCAAATTAGGACGCGCTTTACATTCCCGCACTATCTGTTTAAATACCGCACTACTTTTCATAATCCTCACTGACTTGGCTACCTTTTGTTTTTGTTTTCCTCTTTTTTTATTTATTTATTCCCCTCCCCAAAGGTTAGTTCGTGCACTCTGGCATCATCGTCCTATCTTACAAGATCCAGGGGCCCTCCACCCTCTCCTCATCTTAGTCCTCCCAAAGGCAAGAACAAAGGCAAAAAGAAAATGGAAGATTCAGGAAACAACATAAATGAGAATGTAGTTGAACACTTGAACGGGTAAAGGCCACTGATGGCCAGGATATTCGGATTCAGAATGAAACTGTGTCTCAGCTGGAACAAAAGTTGTCAAAATTTCAAGAAGATCTTGATCAAGTTCGGAATCTGGCAAACCTGTCATTCTCCCTCAATGTCCCAGACGTCAACATCCAGAATCCTACACCTCCTCAAAACATCCCAAAGCAGCAAAATCATCCCGCAGCTNATGCCACACTCCAAACAACACTCCACTGCTTATCCCAGAACCTCAGAACTCCACAAATGACCATTTCCACACTCATTCTCCAGGCCACCATAACAATCCTATCTACGTGAAGACCATGCCACACTCTACTCCCCCTATCACATACACACTTGAGCCTGACGAAAAGGACATGCTTATTAAGAACTTGGCCGAGGAACTTAGGAAGCTAACCAGGCTGGTTCAAGGCGTCGAGGGAATCAAGGGAGTCGAAGGGTTGAACTATGAAGACATCTTCATACAACCCGATGTCGAACTGCCCGAGGGATACGAACCTCCTAAGTTTGAAATGTTTGATGGTACAAGTGATCCAAGGGTCCATCTGAGAACTTATTGTGACAATCTGGTTGGAGTAGGGAAGTATGAAAGGATTCGCATGAAGCTGTTCATGAGGAGCTTGAAAAGAGATACATTGTCTTGGTACATTAGCCAAGATCCCAAGAAATGGTCGAATTGGGTGAGTATGGCATCTGACTTTATGGACAGATTCAGGTACAACACGGAGAATGCACCAGATGTGTTCTATATTCAGAATTTGAAAAATAAGCCCACAGAGACATTTCGCGAGTACGCTACTCATTGGAGGTCCGAAGCTGCCAAAGTCAGACCCGCCTTAGAAGAAGAGCAGATGAACAAGTTCTTTGTTCGGGCCCAGGACCCGCAGTACTATGAACGGTTGATGATGATTGAGAACCACAAGTTCTCCGACATTATCAAATTAGGTGAATGGATTGAAGAAGGTATCAAGAGCGGTATGGTCACAAATTTTGAAGCTTTGCAAGCTACAAACAAGGCTTTGCAGTCTGGTGGTGTGTCTAAGAAAAGAGACGTGGGAGCCGTGATGGTTGCACAAAGAAAATCCCCACTCAAATACCAAAATTACTCAACACCTCCACTCACATATCAACTAACCCCAAATTTTCACATATCAACTAACCCCAAATTACCAAGCACCCTCACCCTCATACCAAGCTCCACCACCAACCTATCAATCACCTCCACATCGACATATCAACCTGCTTCACCCAAATACTCATAACCCGCTCCTGTCTACCACACTTACAATTCTTAACCATCTCATTACCAATCACCCCTACCTGTCAAAACTTCCCTAGACCTCATCCTAATTTTGATCGCAGGCCTCCAAAATAGTATACCGCCATCGCTGAATCTATCGACCAATTGTATGAGAAGCTCAAAGCTGCTGGTTATGTCACCCCCATCCCTGCTGCAACCCCCGATAATCCTTTTCAATGGGTCAACCTAAACAATTCCTATGCATACCACTCCGACATGAAGGGACACACTATCAATGAATGCCGCTCTTTGAAGGACAAGATACAATACCTAATTGAAAACAAGGTCTTCCTGGTAAATGAATCTGCTCCAAATGTTCGCAACAATCCTCTTCCGGACCATAAGGGTGGAGGCATCCACTTGATTGAAATAGAAGATGATTGGGACCCCGAGGGATCAATCGGGTTAATCACAGAAGGCGATGATCCAAAGAAACCTGCAGTCACTCTCAACCCGATCATAGTCCAGATTTAACCGTCTGAGGATGCTGAGGTAAATATGTCCATGCCTCTTGAGTTTGAAGCAGCGTCACCTGCAAAGACACCAGTATCGATTGAAGTTGAATTCGTGTCTCCGGCAAATGCACCTGCACCATTTGAGGTTTCCACCTTACCACCCCAGGCACATGTTCCATTTGAAGCGAGGGTAGCTGCACCAGACACGGTGGCGATATCGACCACACCACCGTTCTATACAAATGATGTACCATGGGACTATACAGCCAAGGCGAGAAGGAAAGGCAAAGTCAAGACTGAAGAAGTTGTTGCAGCGAAGGGTATGGCAAGAACTGGTAGAGTCTATACCCTTGAACATCTAGCTGAATCCAGCAGGCAGGCTTCCAATCGGCCTCCCATTATCGAGACAGGTCCGGACGACCTTTGGAGGAAAGTACATGCCAATGAGTATTCGGTCATCAACCAGCTGAACAAAACACCAGCACAAATATCCATCCTCTCTTTGCTGCAGAATTCCAAGATGCACAGGAATACTTTATTGAAGGTGTTGAACGAAGCCTATGTGCCAAACAACATCACTAGTGGAGAAATGGCTAATATGGTGGGCCAAGTGTTGGAGAGTCACAAGATCAATTTCCACGAGGACGAGCTGCCTCCTGAAGGGTTGGGCCATAACAAAGCACTGCACATCATTGTGCAATGCGAAGATTATTTCATCACCAGAATCCTGATCGACGGGGGGTCCAATCTCAACATATGTCCATTGATAACGCTCAAGAATTGGGTAAAGGGATGCATGAGATAAAGGATGGAGCGATCAACGTGAAAGCCTAAGATGGATCTCAGAGGTCCACCATGGGTGAGATCAGCCTATGCCTGCAAATGGGGCCAACTTGGTTCGAGGTGGACTTCCAAGTGATAGATGTGTCAACGTCCTACAATCTGTTATTGGGACGACCCTGGATCCATGCTGTTGGGGCCGTAGCATTAATGCTACATCAGGCAGTGAAGTTCGAGTGGAACCACCAAAAGGTGATTATTCATGGTGACGGTAGCAACCCTATTTACAGTCGCCAGACTATCCCAGTGATTGAAGGAAAAAGGAAGCCAGACGGAGAAACTTACCACCACATTGAACGGGTCAACACTATCGAAAAAGACAAATGGTAGGATAACAAGATCGCAAGTATGATGAATTGGCGAGGGTACAAGCCAGGTAAAGGGCTCGGCAAGAACCTTCAGGGGATCTCCAAACCTATCAAACTCAAGAAGCACGACACCACTGTCAGTTTGGGATACAAATACACTTGGGAAGAATTCAAAAACTGGTCGCCACCATGGCGCGGTCCTTATTACCCTTTGGAGAAATCAATACCGCATCTGGAGAAGACCTTCCAACAGGCCGACGTTATTTATGGATTAGAAGAAGAAGAAACACTTGCATCAATGCGGAACTTATTTTTGGAGGACAGTGTTATGGAATGCCGTGTTATTCTCAAGGAGGAGAGGGAGGAAGACCCTTCCATACAGGTTGTGAGCAGAGGGACGTACCTCAAGAATTGGACGGTCAGGACAACCAAGCCCGACGAGCCTCGGGGTAGGACGGCTAAAACGAGCGCTATTCATTATTTTTTCTTTAAAAAATGATTTCCTTTTTCGCATTTTAATTCCTGCAATAAGATCTTCAATGTTCAAAACAATCGTTCAATTTATCAAAAGAATTTTTAAATTTTTTCTTATAAATCAATATTTATTGCTATCATTTTTCTCTCATTACTTTACCTATACAACATTACTATTACCTGTCTTGATGAACCGATGACTGTGACATGAGACGAGACAACGCAGCAAACAAACGTGGATTCAGAATAAGATGACATACTTGATGAGATTGTCAAAGAAGTCGAGAATTTTGAGAACAAACCTAAGTCCAACATGGACGAGATCGGAATCATCAACCTGGGAGATTCAGAAAACATCAAGAAGATACTAAGAAAGATGATAGAAAGGCACAAGCAGTGGCACGAGAAGTTATCATTTGCCTTATTGGGATATCGCACCACAATTCGCACCTCAACAAGGGCAACTCCCTATATGCTAATTTATGGTACTGAGGCTGTTATTCCTACCGAAGTTGAGATTCCATCTCTAAGAATTAAACAAGAAGTTGAGCTCAGCGACGCAGAATGGGTAAAGAGCCATTATGAGCAACTAGCCCTCATAGACGGAAAGAGAATGAATTCAGTCTGTCATGGTCAACTCTATCAGAACAGAATGACCCGAGCCTTCAACAAGAGATTGAAGCCTAGACAGTTCACACTGTGGCAGCTGGTGCTGAAGAAGATCTTTCCACATCAAGACGAAGCCACTGAGAAGTTCTCTCCCAACTGGCAGGGTTCGTACATGGTTCATCGAGTACTGATAGGAGGAGCACTTATACTCGCAGAAATGGACGGAGAAGTTTGGACAAAGCCAATCAATTCAGATGCAGTCAAACGCTACTATGTGTAATCTTTATGCTTTCTCAATGATGTAAATTGAACTACACTTGACCTGATTACCGTTTAAGAGGGGATACGTAGGCAGCCCTATGGGTTCAGTCACAATTCAATAAAAATTTCATTTTTTCCCGCAATTAGAAACTGGGGCAGAATTTTGAGGAGGACCCTCAAAATTCTGAAGCAAGTTCAACCAATCGCCGCACGAGCAACAGTCAGAGACATTCACCCATCAAACTAGGGAAGAATTTTGAGGAGGACCCTCAAAATTCTGAAGCAAGTTCAACCAATCGCCGCACGAGCAACAGTCAGAGACATTCACCCATCAAACTAGGGAAGAATTTTGAGGAGGACCCTCAAAATTCCGTAGCAGGAGAGGTTGCAATGTCCCGAGCCGTGTCACGGTTATCGGTTCATCCCAAAATTATTTTTTGATTATACATTATGCTTTTACAAAATCATGAATGTTTGTTTTTGAAACAGATTTGTTTAGCAACGCTACCCCAATAATACATACAATATCATCAGATCGAGCCCAACAAGTCAAGAAAAGCCAGCGGGGATATGAACTAATCCCCCCGTTTATAGAACTCATGATCTTTCTTTGGTTGCAAGCACTAAGGTTGCAAAACCCCTAAGCGAACTGTACGCCAAGGGGACAAACATTGTCCGAAATACGACTCACCAAAACTGCTGCACTTGCCGACGCTCGCACATGCCTCAATGCTCCGCAGTCACTATACTCCCAATAATCACAATGCCACAATTCATCACCAATTAATAATTCCTACAGTCATTTTATTTCTTGGATAAGGCTAGCATTATGACTTTCGAGGTTAAGCTCTACCTTCATCCACATCATTGCATAAGGATACCATTCTGCCTTCCGAGGTTAAGCTCTACCTACATCTATATTTTGCATAAGGCTACCATTCTGCCTTCTGAGACTAAACGCTATCTCCATCTGCATTTGCATATTTGCATAGGGCTACCATTATGCCTTCCGAGGTTAAGATCTACCTCCATCTACATCATTGCATAAGGCTACCATTCTGCCTTCCGAGACTAAACGTTGTCTCCATCTGCATTGCATAAGGCTACCATTTTGCCTTCCGATACTAAACGCCGCCTCCATCTTCCTTTGCATCTTTGCATAAGGCTACCATTCTGCTTTCCGAGGTTAAGCTCTACCTGCATCTACATCATTTCATAAGGCTACCATTCTTCCTTCCGAGACTAAACCATGTCTTCATCTACATTTGCATCTTTGCGTAAGGCTACCATTCTGCCTTCCGAGGTTAAGATCTACCTCTATCTACATCATTGCATAAGGCTACCATTTTGCCTTCCGAGACTAAATGGTGTCTCCATCTGCATTTGCATCTTTGCATAAGGCTACCATTCTACCTTTCGAGGCTAAGCTCTGCCTCTAATTTACCTTTCGAGACTAACCGCTATCTCAAGCACTATTTACTTCGCTTTCCTTTCTGGCTAAGCTCTTCCCTTTTATTTGCAAGATTAAGCTCTGTCTCATCAACATCATTTTACTGCATTTTCATGGGCTGAAATATCGCCAACTCATCCAAAGGCGTCATCGTTCGGAAGTACCATTTTCATGGCCCGAGAACATCATTTTCATGGTCTGAGGATCTCTTTCAACCTCTGCATATCATTATTCAAAGGCATCATGGTTCGGAGACACCATCCTCGTGGCCCAAGAACATCATTTTCATGGCCTGCGAATCCTGCATCAAGCAATTCATAGCCCAGGACGTCATGGTCTGAGGACGTCATCCTTAATCGTCCGAAGACACCATTCATGGTCCAACGGGAATTTGTATCATGTTTAAATTACGCACAATATATGCTTGTATTATTTATTTGCAGGTAATTCAACGAGTAAACTTCCATTCTGGTAGGATCGGTCCCGCTACAGTTCTCCTAACAACCCCGTAAGTCGTTTGTGCACCTAACCCTATACTTTGCGTCCGTTCTTGTAAAACTTCATCGGTATACTTCACCGATGACTTATGAACTACATACGACCTGATTCTTGTAAAACCAAGGATATGTATGCAACTCAGAAATCAGAGTACGACCTAAAACTCTTCAAACCATTTCACTTGGTCAAAATTGGGCATCATATCTTTACCCGACAACTCTTTCATCCTTCCCGGGTAAAGAGGGGTAGATGTTGATACCTAATTTTTCCTCAAACTATTTTAAAATTTCATATATACCTTCAAAAACATGCTTTCATAGCAATTGATATTTTTCTATAGTTTTTCCGTATTTTTATTTATTTATCCAATATTTTATTTATAATAAATAATTACAAAATTGCATTAGAAATAATTTCAAAAGCATTTCTTGATTTGATGTATTATTTCTGGTCCGATTAAGACCAAATTATTTCACAATCAGCCATATTGGCACTCTTTGGCTATAATTGCAATAACTTTGTAATTATAGCCTAATCATATGTTTTATGCTATTTTGGCCCAATAATCAGTCATTTTATATTTTAGATACTAATTAATCATGTTAATTTAATTTTATTAAGCATCAATTTCTTTTTTTATAATTTTTATCCATTTTATAAATTATTTATCTATTTTTATGGGGTATTTAACAACTAGCCACTTTTAATTTTAATTATAGCCTAATTAATCCGGACCCCTAACCCAATAAACTAGCCCAACTACCCAGCCCAATCCTCACAAATATACCCGGCCCAATCCCCCTTTGATATGAGTTGTTGATATTAATCAACGACCCAGATCTCATCTTACCATATTAAGCCTAAAATACTACTCCCCGTCTCACTTCTCAATCGTCTCTCTGAATTATCTTCCCTCTCTCTCTAAACCCTTCATCTATTGAGCCCTGTCCCTCCCTTCTCCGGCAACCTCCTCGCCAGAAACCATGGAGGTTTCACCTCTCACCAGCCTTATGGCTCAATTCTTCGCCTTGTGTCACCGTTTGGGGGGTTCTCAAGTGAACCAGAGGCAGTTCGACTCTCATCTCTGATCTCATGCCATATTTTCCATCCACCCGTGGTCGTTCGAGTAAGATCTTTGTATTTTTCGACTAAACGCGGGTAATATTTAAGTCTTCTTCTCCTTTCTGAGTTTTCTCTGGAAACCCTAGCTTTAAAATCGTCTAATATTTTTAGATATGTTACAGATGTATGTATATTTTAAGTCTCTCACATGTTTTCATCAAAAATCTCTTTGTTTTTCAAACGATTTCTTCACTTTCGAATTAGGGTTTCTTGACCCCTT
>ML332125.1:0-142539 GCA_005239505.1 Nicotiana paniculata
ACACGTTATATGTGCATAATGGAGTCTATTTCATGTGTATGTGAATTGGAGATGGAAGCCGAGTTAAATGGGTGCATTAAACATCAAAAATACGCTCAAGAGTCGAAAAGGAGTGACCCGGGCCATACCCGAGCGTTTGACCCCTGGGTCCCTGTCCGGTCAATTTCGAGTTTTGAAGGTTTTAAGTATTTTCCGGTTTGAATAGAAGTCTCCTACACAGTTAGGGTTTATCCCAAACATATAAATAGACCCAAAAACACAACTTTGGGAGATGATGCCATTTTTGGAGAGAATATACACACAAGATCATTGAAGAAGCAAAGGATTATCAGTTTTCTTCATCTTAATCTAGTATTTTCCATTTATGCAAAATTTATGCAATTGTTTAAGTCTAGTATGAGTGGATAAACACCCATTGTTCTGGGGTTGTGGTTTAGCCATGAATATTGTTATTCGATATTAACTTAACCTTGATTATAATTCTCTCAATATATGGTTGTTTCTTCAATTCTGCATTTAATTGCTTAATTGTTTGGCCAGCAATTAGGTTCTATTTATATTGATTAGAGAAGAATTGAAGAGATCGCGATCTTAACCCTTCAGGGGAGCGGATTTGTGGTTAGGATAGGAATATACCTAGTCACCGTGGAATATACCTAGTCACCGTGTTTAATTAAACATCGTAATCTTAGTGTGTTCTAATAGATTAATTTCATAGGAATATAGGCGTTAATCTATTGAGAATAGGTGACTAGTACGTCGGGAGAAGGCTACGAGAGAAATTATCGATTAATTAGCAACCATGAGTGAATTATATGAAAGGGATATTAATTAGAATGCAATATGAATGGTGAATTTATCACAACCCTGGAATATTTTTCTCTACTGAATACACAACAATATTCTTGTCACTTGATAATTAGTTCTTTCATAGAATCGTAGTATAAATTAGTTACATTCCTGGATTTTATTTTGGCTCGATTAAATAACAATTAGAGTGATTCAGCAAGTAGTTTACGCAAGTCCCTGTGGGTTCGACATTCGATTTAACATTATATTACTTGCTACGACCACGTATACTTGCGTGTGCGGTTTGGGACCAACAAGTTTTTGGCGCCGTTGCCGGGGACTTGAATATAGACTACTTTTTAGTTACTTGCTTTAATTGTTTATTTCATTGAGTCTAATGTCACGTGACTTTTTCTCTAATCTCAAGAACTTCGAGAGAATGCGTAGGGTCAGAAGCCAGGATAGACTTGACGGCTTTGACCCCGAACCTGAGAGATCATTTCACAGGAGATTGCGAGAAGCAAGAGATACAGACAATCTTCAGGACTTCATCTGATTTCCTGTGAACATGGGAGAGGAACAACACATGGCAGTTCAGGAGGTGGCAATGCCAAGCATGCTAATGTCACCTCCAACATCGTGAAGCCTAGAATCACTGGGCACTTTGAGCTGAAACAGAGCATGATCCAACTACTTCATGCAAACGTGCAGTTTTTGGGTCTTCCACACGAGGATCCACAGCAACACATTTTGAACTTCTTCGAGATTAGTGATACTCATATCACTAGCGGGGTCACGCAAGATTATGTGAGGCTCACGCTTTTCCCATTCTCTATATTTGGTGAAGAAAAGCGATGGCTGAAGGCCGAACCAACTAATTCCATCACAACATAGAACGATCTGGCGAGAAAATTTCTGGCAAAGTTCTTCCCTTCAGGAAAGACCGCAAAGATCAGGAGTGAGATAGTCTCCTTTAGGCAGAAAACAGGTGAATCGTTATATTCAGCATGGGAAAGTTTCAAGGGTCTACTAAGAGACTGTCCTCATCAAAATCAGACAAACGAGGTGTTAGTTACACACTTTCATTGAGGGGCTCCATCCGCAAACAAAAATTGTGGTAGATGCAGCAGCTGGAGGTCAGGTGTTGGAAAAGAATTATGATGAAATATTTGCATTACTGAATAAATTCTCCAAAAGAAATCCAGACTGGCAAGGTGATATGGGGAGAAATATGGTTTAGAAATCACCAGGGTTTCTTGAACTAGATGTGGTTTCTGTATTATCAGCCCATATTTCCACATTGACTAACCAAGTCAATCAGATGAACCTGATCATTAACAAGCAACAATCTCAATCTATGCAATAGGCCCAACCAATGCAACATATTCAGGTATTTTGTGAAGTTTGTGGAGAGGGTCATTCAAGTGAGTTATGCCCAGTTAATCCAGAGTCTATCTGCTTTGTGGGTAACGCTAATAGGGGACAAGCAAATCAATATGGAAACACCTATAACCCCAACTGGAGAAACCACCCAAACTTCTCTTGGGGTGGAAATCATAGCACTCAGCATAATTACAGGCATCCAGCACCTCAACAGCAGTACAAACCACCTCAGGTTGAACCATCAGCAAGCCTTGAGGATATTATGAAGAGAATGATGAATGACCAACTTGCCTTCAATCAGAAAATAATGGTTGATCACCAAGCCTAGACTGTAGCCATGAGAAACTTAGAACATCAAGTGGGGTAAATCGCCAGTTCTCAAAATACCCGACCAACGGGGGCTCTTCCAAGTGACATTGAAGCTAATTCTAAAGAACTTGTTAATGCTATATCATTGAGGAATGGGAAGCAATTGGAGACCGTCCAGCCCAGTCAGAGAAAGCAGGTAAATTTTGATGAGAGACCACCCACTATTGAATCAACTTCAGACAACCCGAAAGAATCAGATAAGCCAGCAAGGGAGGCGAGTGCTGAGCAACCCCCACCATTTGTTGCAAGAACACCCCCTCCATTCCCTCAAAGGTTGCAAAAGGTGAAATACAATGCATCATACAAAAATTTTCTTGATCTCTTGAAGCAGGTACAAATCAATATTCCACTGGTAGACATTCTGTAGGAGGTACCCAAATATGCTAAGTATATCAAGGACATTGTGGCCAATAAACGAAGGTTGACTAAGTTAGAAACAATGGCACTCACTGAGGAAGTTAGATCAAGAATTCAAAGCAAGCTACCTCAGAAATTAAAAGATTCGGGTAGCTTTACTATCAAAATCTCAATCGGTAAGAATGCAGTCGGGCGAGCTCTGTGCAATCTTGGGGCAAGTATTAATTTGATTCCACTATCTATGTTCAAGCAGTTGGGATTGGGTGAACCACGCCCAACAACTGTGATTTTACAATTGGATAACCGCTCCCTAGCCCATCCTGAGGGAGTAATTGAAGATGTGCTGGTTCAGGTGGGATCATTCATATTCCCAGCTTATTTCATTATCTTGGACTATAAGCCTGATTTGGAAGGACATCATCAAATGCACAAAGTTTGTTGAGGAATTGGTAATCGAAAAAGACATCATCAAAAACTCATCGTGACTGTAGCGGGTCCTGAAAGCCATCTTCGGAATATTCAAATCCTGAATCTTCAATTGATTATACCTGATCTCAAATCAGTCTCCGAGAATACCCCAACATCCTGAATCTGATTAAATAAATCATCCATACACGGTAGTGGATACTTGTTCTTGACTATAACTTTGTTCAGTTGCCTGTAGTCAATGCACATCCTCATAGAACCATGTTTCTTCTTCACGAATAGCAGTGGTGTACCCCAAGGCGACACACTAGGCCTGATGAAACACTTGTCAAGAAACTCTTGTAACTGCTCCCCCATCTCCTTCAACTCCCCTAGTGCCATGCGATATGGTGGAATAGAGATGGGCTGAGTGCCAGACACCAGGTCAAAATCAATATCCCTATTGAATGGCATGCCTGACAGGTCTATGGGAAACACGTCTGGGAAGTCCCTCACTACCGAAACTGACTCAACGGTAGGTGTATCAGCACTGACATCCCTCACGAAGGCCAGATGTGCCAAACACCCCTTCTCAACCATTCGTTGAGCCTTTAAATATGAAATCACTTTACTGGGAACATAATCCAGGGAGGCTCTCCACTCCAGCCTCGGCAACCTTGCATCACCAATGTCACGGTCTTAACATGACATTCCAGAATGGTATGATATGGTAACAACCAATCCATGCCTGAAATCACGTTGAAATCTACCATTCTGAGTAGTAAGAGATCAACCCTCATCTCATAACCGCCAATGGTCACCACACACGACGGTATACATGGTTCACCATAATAGAATCACCCACTGGTGTAAATACATGAACATGCATAACTAAACAATCACGAAGCATAACCAAATAACGAGCAAAATATGTCATATGAATAAGTAGAACCAGGATCAAAACACTAAAGCATCCCTGTGGCACACTGAAATAATATTGTGATCACGACGTCAAAAGAAACTGCCTCTAGTATGACAGGAAATGCATAGAAATGATCCTAACCACAACCTAACTAACCTCCCCCCCTCTCGGGCGACCTCGACCCGTATGCCCTCCACCCCGAGATGGCTGAGCTGGAGGTGTAACAACTGGTGCGGGAGTCATAGTCTTTACTTCTTGCTGTACTGGACCTCTGTAATGACGAGGGCAGTACTTCCTCACATGCCCCAGCTCCCCAGAATCATAGCAACCTAGAACTAGGAATAACTGTGGGGCCTAAATCGGACCCCGTTAACTGGGTAACCACTAGAAGAACTCGATACTAACGAACCCT
This sequence comes from Nicotiana paniculata, assembly GCA_005239505.1. Lineage (NCBI taxonomy): Eukaryota > Viridiplantae > Streptophyta > Magnoliopsida > Solanales > Solanaceae > Nicotiana > Nicotiana paniculata. Next base: position 4,638 of record ML332125.1, read on the forward strand.
GAACTGATGAAGTATAGTACGAGCTCTGAGCTAGGAGTGTTTTGAATGATGACTGGAGTGGATTGGCATTGTATGAAGTGTGGCTAACTGACAAGCCACGAGGAATCCCACGAGTTGTCTGAGCGGCCCTACAAGGATGGCCTCTACCATGCACACACTCAATATCTAAGACAATGCCTCTGAGTTGGTCCCATCGGCTCAACGGTGTTTTCTCCTCCACTAGACTAACTGGTGGCTCCACATATGTTGTTCTAGATACAGTGTGAGCCCTAACCCGACCTCTAACTCGGCCTCGGCCTCTAGCAGCCCTAACTAGTGGTACTGGTGCCTGATCAGCTGAATGTGTCATCACAATTTGTGAGAGAATAGAAGAATAGAGGTTCAGACTTCGAAATTAACAATCTGCACGATTCGAATGCAAGAAAGTTAAGTTTCATAATAATTCAGTAGCCTCTCCAAGATAAATACAGATGTCACGTACCGATCCGCAATACTCTGCTAAACTTGATCATGACTCGTGAGATCTAGGCAACCTAGGTCTCTGATACCAACATGTCACGACCCAACTCCCACCAGAGTCGCAATGGTACCTAACACTACTTGCTATGAATGCCAACAACTTCACAATAATAATGGATTCAATAAAATATAATGTAATAAACTCATCAATAGTAATATCATGAAATAACTATGATGCAACAATAATACTACTACAACCATCCCATTGATTTGGTGCCACTGAGTACGTGAGCACTACTGAATGTCAAAATACAAAGACAAATCCTCAATGCAACTGTCTAAAAAATAGAACAATAACAATAGAAGTAAATGAAAGAAAACTCCAAGATCTGGTAATGACAGAGCAACTACCTTGTAGTCTCCTAAAAGCTAGTACTAACACAACTTTTGCAATCGTTGCATTGGAAGTACCTGGATCTGCACACGAAGTGCAAAGTGTAGTATGAGTAACAATAACTCCATGTACTCAATAAGGTAATAAACCTAATTAGAAAAAACAGTCAGTGACCAATACCAGTAAACATTAAAATCTCTGGTTGTAAGGAAACATTATGAGTAAATAACTCAATGATATCATGTTCATCTCCTTCACATTTGCAGGAAGTTAGACATGCTTTCCAATGTAACAGTCAAATCCCAACACGGATAAAACATTTCATTTACCAACTAGCATGAGGAAAGTACATCTCTATGCCTACATGCAAATATACATGTCAACTCAATATCATCACAGTGAAACCATCAAGCATAACCACACTTAGCACGCTCATGGTGCCTGGCACAAGGCCCCTAACCATCACACACAATTGCACCCAACATTGTACGGGTGCTTGGCATAAATGCCCCTCACTAAAGCACGTGTGTGTGTGTGTGTGTGTGTGTATATATATATATATATATATATATATATATATATATATAATGAATTTAAATTATAAAACAAACACACAAAATTATAAAAATATTGAATTTGANTATATATATATATATATATATATATATATATATATATATATATATATATATATATATATATAACTGTGCCTGCACTCATTGGAAGTATTAGACTCTGGAGGGGCAAATCCTGGCCCAAGCACTAATCAAATCACATCGCCCAATAGTAGGGCTTGGTGCACGCGTCGCCCTAAATCAATGACACACTTAGCCCAATATGAGCTTGGCCTACAAGTCACCCAAAAATCAATACCTAATCAACTCTATGGCCCAAGATCAGTCATCAACCGCTCAAGTCTTAGTTGACCACAACTCACAATACTCAATTCAGTAGTGTTACACATATGAGGCATCGATAACATATAAGGAAATCAAATAAGAAAGTACTAAGATGCAAATATCATACACGGATATATCATCATGACTGAGAGTATGTGTACAATTAAGGCAAATAACTTAGAAACAACAAGGATTTCCCTCTCATGTCTTAAACAAATAGAACATAGCCTAGACATGATTTCTACCATGAATCAGAAATCAAATAATCATACAAGTTTAGAAAACATGGATATAATGACGCTTAATGGAAAGACAAATCACATAATAGTCTAAAATCCACCCCAAATCATGAATACTCCGGTGCACGCACACATGACCGTCACCTAGCGCGTGTGTCACCCCAATATATCTCATCATAGTTCCTAGGGATATTTACCCTCAAATTCAAGTTTAGATATGTTACTTACCTCAAAAAATGCAAATCAATACTCTAAAAATCCCTTCCCAAGCGAATCGGCCTCCGAACGACTCGGATCTAGTCACAAACAACTTAATTTCATCAAAATAGATAAATATATAAGAGCAAGGCAAAGAAAATTTCAATAAAATACCAAAATCAACTCAGAATGAATCATGCTTTTAGACTTCGATATACTATCTAAAACACTTCAACTTGAGATAAAACGTAACATTAACGGTGAGAATACAAATAAGAACAGAAGAAACGTTATTGGGAAGGACTTTGAACAAACCAATCTTATGACATAGAAATCCTTGAGAGAGAAAGATGCTTACACGAAGTCACGCTAGGAAAGGAAGTTGTCCTAGAGCTAGCTACACTTCTACAGTGGTTAACTCCGCCTCCATTGAATCTCCAAAGTCAATACAACAAAACAATAGATATTGTAGTGATGATTAAAGCTTCCTCACGATAAATCCTGCTAGATTCACCTTCAATTTAGCCTTAGACCGTATGGGGAATTCTACATTGGGGATAAACTAAAATGGGTGTTATCTCTAGAATGAGACAGAAAAAGATACAGTACCTTTTTATACCATATCAATCCTAGTAAATTCTTCCGCTCCACATGCAGAATAGGTCATCCCACCCCGGTTACAACACCCGTTGGGACAGCTGGTGCAAGCTTAATGAAACGTTTAATCCCTTCTGTATCCCCCTACGTGTTGCCGACCGGTTGGCTGGGCTAAAACCAACTCACAAATTTTTAGTTTTCATGTGTGGGTTGTAACAAAGATGGCTTGTATCTATCCAAAATAACTTAATAACATAAATAAAAGCCATAGAAAATAATCTCAAACCATAAATCTTCGATCTTTAACAAAAATCAAAAGCCAAACCAAAAAGTCATCATGGGGTTGCCTTCCAGAACCCGAAAAAAGTCACAAATTCCAAACACCCATTCGAATACAAGTCCAACCATACAAGTTTCATCCAGTTCCCACTTCGAATCGGGGTTCAAATCCTCAAATTTCATTTAGAAAAGTTCTTATTACAAAATCCCCAATTTTTTCACTTCCATTCCCCATTCAATTGCTTAAATCAAGGATGGAATCATGAATAAAAATAAAATACGAATAAAAAACACTTACCCCAATCCAAATCATGAAAATCGCCCAAATCCGAGCTCCCAAACTCAAAATATGTTTAAATAACTCAAACCATCGGAAAAGAATTCATAAGTAGTCGCCCAGGCATACCATTAGCCAATGCAGCACGTGCCTCGCGTTCGCGAATCACAAAATGAAAGACTGCCTCAAAATACCCTTTGCATTTATGTCCATAGCCCCACGATCTCGATGAAGAACTCACCTGACCCTAAGCGAACGCGGAAGGGACCTCGCGAACACATATGCCAAACGCTCCCAGATTCTTCGCGAAAGCTGTGCGAACCGCGAATAGGATGAAGGGTGAATTCCTAACTCACATTAATCCTCAGCGAACGCGATTGCCCTGTCACGATCGCGAAGAAGAACACTAGACACCAGCATCAACAGTCTAAAAGAAGGAAAAAATGGTCTGAAACCCATCCGAAACACACCCGAGGCCCCCGGAACCCCGTCCAATCAGACCAACCAATCCAAAAATATAACATGAACCTACTTGAGACTTCAAATCACACAAAAGAATATCAAAACCACGAATCATACCTCAATTCAAGCCTAAGAAGCTAATGAACTTCCAAATTCTATGATTTATGCCGGACCACATCAAATCTACTTGGAATGAGCTTAAATTTTGCATACAAGTCCCAAACAACATAAAGGACCTATTCCAACCCTCTAAGCTACAATCCAAATTCGATATCATAAAAGTCAACTCCCTATCAAACCTTTAACTTTTCATTTTCTAATTCAAGCCAAAACAACCTAGGAATCTCCAAATTTAAATCCTAACATATGCCTAAATCTAAAATCACCATATGAACCTATTGGAACCGTAAAAAAAACCGTTTCAGGGTCGTTTACACAAAAGTCAAACTCCAGTCAATTCTTACAACTTAAGCATTCAATTAAGGGACTAAGTGTCCTTATTGAATCCAATTTTTTCCCAAAACCAAGCCAACCATCCTTGCAAGTCACATAACAACAAAGAAGCATATGGAAAATAAAATAGGGGAACGAGGGCTCAAATACACAAAACAACCGGCCAGACATCATGACCCAAAATCCCAACCCATCGTGATGGCACCTAAGACACTTGCTAGGAAAGCCAGACTTAACATTAATAAATCAAAATAATAGAATATAAAGAAAATAACATAAGTCTGAAATCTCAATATAGCAAAATACCGGTAATTCATGATAAATTCCCCAAAAATTGGTAAATACAAATTCATGAGCTATAATACGGAAATACAAGTATGAAATGACCAAATATATTACTATCTGAAATAAAGACAATAGTACATAAGAAAAGAGATGCCAAGACTGCAGGTGAGAATGCAACATTACCTCTTCTCTCGAAACACAACTCCACCGGCAACTCTACTACTGATAACTGGTCCCAACACCTGGATCTGCACAATTAAGTTCAGAGTGTAGCATGAGTACAACTGACCCGATGTACTTAACAAGTATCATGACTAACCTCGAAAATATAAAATAAGCATGAATTATAAATGATACCTGCTATAACCTATACACTTTCATAAATCCGACAAGTACAGAACAATAATGTGATCAAGTGCAAGGCATAGAAAGAACTATCCCCGTGTGTGTGTACAATTACTCAAGTACTCTGCTCAGTCAATGTTTCAACATATAGAGATGATATGCAATTAAATAAGGTAATCAACCATGGAAATTGCAAGTAAAGATGAAATGGAAAATCCAAAACTCATACTGGCCAGACTTTCCTCAATACTTCCATATCTGTGCCAAATCAATGATTAGTTTCCTCAAATTCGCATGTACACCATCAAGAAAGTACATGTGAGGGTGACCCTAGGGGGTGGATTCATATCCATATGCTGCATAGACAACTCACGTGCTGCATAGATAATTCACATGCTAATAACATCAATAGCATAGAAAACTCACCTACTGCACAAATAGCTCACGTGCTACTAATATCAATATCTGCATCCGTATTACAACTCATGTGTTGCTCGGATAACTCACATGTCAATAATATCAACCACACTGACAACTCACATGCCAATGATCACAATCCATCCAGCGTGGTCACAGGCTACCAGTCCAGATCTTAACACACAAACAACAAATATACGAGAATACATGTACATGATCAATGATTATCAAGGTTCATACTCCTAAACTAGTTTAACTAACATGCTAGTGTAGGCATGTGCATTATGTGCCTTACAGCTAGAACATGCAATTTAATCATGAAAGAGCGTTTTATCAGGTTCGATCGGGAGCATATCTTCAAAGAAATCTCAAATGTGGTATCAATAACTCATAAAGGAGTATGAATAGGAGAAACATCACAGGTTGAAGCTTTGCATTCAATTCAAGGCATATCATAGCCTAAGCACTATCTCGAGCATGTCAAAAGTACCCCTGATGCATGCATACGGGATCAACCCCACAAATATGCACCACTAATTACATGTAGATATCATAAATAATTCATTCAACTAGTGCCTTAGCCGAGTTTAGATAAGATCTTACCTCAAGTAAGACAAATCACTCCTCTAACAAGCCCTTCACGCGTGTATCAGTCTCTGACAATCTGAATCTAGGAAAAATAACGTAATATTATCAATAACCATAGTAAGGAATTCCAAAAGATAAAGCTAAGATCTTTAACTCAAGTCAAAAAGTCAACCCAAAAAGTCAACTTCGGCCTCGTACCCCAGAACCATACAAAATTCACAAATTGCGAACACCCATTCAATTATGAGTCCAACCATACAAAAATCATCCAATTCCAACAACAAATTAACCCTCAAACTCTCAAATCTCACTCTCCAATAGCATAGTCCAAAAATCCCCAAATTCCATCCTAGATTCATGAAAATTAGGCGTAATAACCAATGGGTAATTAATATCTAACACCAAAATCGAATAAACATCACTTACATCTTCAATTGGGGTGAGAAATACTCCAAATATTGCCTTAGGACGAGTTCCACAATTCCAAAAATAAGAAAAACACTCTAATCTTTCGATCATAATAACCTGCCAGAGGTTTGCACCTGTGGTCTAGGTATCACTTCTGGGGTCAAAATTCCGCACCTCCGCACTTCGCTTAAGTTCTGACCCATTTCTTCTGCAGTCCAAATACCACTTCAGTGGGTCCACACCTATGGCAGACTTCCGCATTTACGGTCATGGCCTTGTATGACCTCTTCCGCTTTTGCGACCCCTTATGCACACCTGCGAGCTTACAGATGCGTGATAACCTTCGCACCTGCGCACTTCCCCAAATGTAATGACCCGACCTGTCATTCTATGTTCATTTGTGATTATATGACTTCCGGGATAGTTGGTTTGGTTCCAGGAATATTTTGAAGTGAATTGGGATATTTAGTCCCAAGGTTGGATGCTTCTATCGGAAGAGTTGACTAGAGTTTAACTTTTATGTAGATGACTCTGGAATGGAGTTTTGGTGGTTCCAATAGCTTTGTATGGTTATTTTTAACTTAGGCGTATGTATGGATATTGATTTGGAGGTACGTATGTTGGTTTGAGGCTTTTTGGCGAACGTTGGAAAGTTGAAGGTTTGGAAGTTTAAGAAGTTTGACTGAGACTTGATGTTGTTGATATCAGGTTCGGATTTTGGTTCAGGAGTTGGAGTAGGTATGTTGTGTCATTTATGACTTGTGTGCAAAATTTGAGGTCAATCGGATTACATTGGTTTTATAAGTTGGAAATTTATTAGTTCCTGTAGGCTTGAATTGTGGTGCAATTCATGAATTTGATGTTGTTTGATGTAATTCAAGGCTTTGACTAAGTTTGTATCATGTTATAGGACGTGTAAGTATGTTTGGATGGAGTCTTGAGGGCCTCGGGTATGATTTGTATTGAAATCGGATTGGGATTTGGACTTAAGGAATTACTGAAGCTTATGGCTTCTAGTGTGATCACAACTGCGAGGTCTTGACTGCAGGCGCAAAGTCGCAGAAGTGTTTGGCTTATCGTAGAAGCGAAGATTGTGAAGAAGTTTGTCGTAGAAGCAGATTTGGGTAGGAGAGGATGGATTCGTAGAAGCGGAGTGTCTCCATAGGTGCGGACGTGCAAGAGCAAACGCAGGACCGCAGAAGTGGTTCTGTAGGTGCGCAGGAGGGGCCACATGTGCGCTTGGTCAAATTAAGTGAATTCACCAAAATCGGACCTTATACCCCATAAGCACTGTCGCATATGTGACCACATGTACCGCATGTGTGATTTTTGCTGGACAGAACATACATGTTGAAGGGTTTGGAAATTTTTCTTATTTTTTTAACTTGTGGAGCTCAATTAGGGGCGGTTTTTATGAGGTTTTGGCTTCAATATAAGGGGTAAGTAAAGATTCATCACTTATTATTGGTAAATATTGTTTACCCATTGATTTTTACACTTAGATTATGTATGTTTGAGGTGAAATTTGGGGAATTTTAGACTACGTATTGGAGAGTTAGATTTTGGGAATTGAGGGTCGATTTGTAGTTGGAATTGGATGATCTTAGTATGATTGGACTCGTTATCAAATGGGTGTTCGGAATTTGTGAATTTTTTTCGGGTTCCAAGGTGCGAGAAAAGGGTTGACTTTTTGATTTTGGTTAAAGATCTTAGCTTTATCGTACAGAATCGGTTCCTATTGATTATATTAAGTTTTTTGTGACGAGATTCGAGTCGTTTGGAGGACGATTCACGAGGCAAGGGCTTGTTGGAGTATTGGGTTACGTGTTTTGAGGTAAGTAATATTTCTAAACTCAGAATCAAGGGTACTTATCCTTGGAAAAGGTATTATTTGTGTTGTGTTTGGATGAAGCACATGATAGGTGACAGGCGTGCACCATGGTAATCATGATCCGGGTTGATTTTCTTGTACTGAGTTGCTATCAATTCTTATTTTATCTGTGTAATCCCTACATGTTAGAGTAATTGAGTCATGATTCTTGTTAGAAATCATGTTCAGGCTATATGGTTATTTGGTTGAGACGCACTGAGGTTATTTCAGTTATTTTCAGTTATCTGCTTTAGTAGTAATTATGTGCTCAGTCATGGTTCTTCATTTTCATATCATATCTTAGTCTCTGTTATCATCTACTCTTACATCACATATTATAATTTTTCCTAAGTGGTACGAGATTTGTGAGCCATCGAGACTTAAGAGATTGATGATTGAGATGGTCCTGAGTGCCAGGTGCTGAGTGTTATTGTGGATCGGGTTGCACACCGCAGCAGGCCTTATTGGCTTTACTATTATTAATTATTGTGGACTGGGTTTCACCACAGTAGGCCTTATAGGCTTTATATTAACGCTTGGGCAGGATTCGCCCCTCCAAAGTCTGACATACCAGTAGTGAGCGAGGAACAGTGATATATATACACGTGTTTTGGTGAGGGGCATTGATTCCAGGCACCTGTACAATGTTGAGTGATTCTGTGTGGATTGTGTGGATATTTGGCAAACAGATTGAGTATTTCTAAGATTGTGAGTACTTGGGGATACCACCGTAAAATCCTTCATTTGACATGCATATCTGATACTTAGGCATAGAGATGTACTATTCCTCATGCTAGTTGTAATTGACATGTTCTTATTAGTGTTGGTCTTCAATTGTGAACTTAAAGCATGTCTAAATTTTTGTACCATAAATGAGCTGATTATGGAAATTTCACTGAGTTATTCATTGTCATTTTCATTATCATACATGTGTTGTCATTATATTGGTTCTGACTGTATCCTCCTGAGCTCATTACTGCTTTCAACCAAAGGTTAGTTCTATCAGCGGGTCTACAGAAAACACATCAGGACGTGGTGATTGCTAGATCTGTGCTAGTACATGCTTGGAGACTTCGAGGTAGTTTCTATGTCGTCCACAGACCTTGACTCTCTTTCCTTTATCTTCTTCAGTATTGTTCAATTACTCAGACAGCTGTACTAGAGTTTGATTTATGTTGATATTTAGTGGTGCTCATGTACCCGTTGACACTAGATTTTGGGGTGGTTGTAGTAGCATTTCAGTAAATTTATCTGATATTTATGAGATTTTCCATCGTTGACTTTATTAAAACATTTTTCATTCAAATGTTTAGATGTTATGTGATTGTTGGCTTTCCTAGAAAATGTGTTAGGCGCCATCACGATAGGTTGGGATTTCGGGTCGTGACAAGTCGGTATCAGAGCACTAAGTTACTTAGGTCTCACGAGTTATGAGAAGGTTTAGTAAAGTCTTGTGGATCATTACAGAGAGTTTTGTACTTATCTTCGAGAGGCTACCGAACCATTAGGAAACTTCACTTTTTTGTAATCTTGTCGTGCATATTTGTTGATTCCGGAATATGAAGTTCTATTCTTCTATTTTCTAATAGATGGTGTGAACATGTATCACTGAATCAGGCGGACATCCACCAGTACCACGAGCTAGGGTCGCGAGAGGCTAGGGCTGCGGTAGGGGTCGAGGAGCAGCTCATACTACATCAAGAGCACCACCTGGGGAGCCACTAGTTGCTCCAGCTGAGGAGGAGATACCAGATGTTATTAAGCCAGTGGGACCATCTCAAGCACCAGTAGTGACCATTGTAATCCTAGTCCTTCAGGAGGCTTTGGCTAGGTTTTGACTGTTTGCACGAGCCACTTCACAAACTGGGGGGAGGGGCCCGTTCTCCCGCTGCTCGTACTCTAGAGCAGACAACTTAGGTACTCCAAACACCGGGGGTACTCCAGCCTAGTCGGTTGCTGCTGCTCGAGCCGAGGTTGGTCCCCATGTGAGTGATGAGGAGCATAAGTGATTGGAGTGGTTTGGGAGTCTTAAGACTCCAGAGTTTAGTGGATCATAGTCGGAGGATGCTCAGGATTTCATAGACCGGTGTTAGCGAATTCGTCGCACAACGGGTATCTTAGATACCTATGGGGTCGCATTCACCATATTTTAGTTGAATGGGGTAGCCTACAGATGGTGGAAGGATTAAGAGTTGAGCAAGCCTGCCGGTGATGCACCACTTAGGTGGCATGAGTTCTCAGTTCTCTTCTTAGAGAAGTTTGTCCCACATACTCGCAGAGAGGAGTTGGGTAGGCGGTTTGAGCAGCTACCTCAAGAGGGTATGTCAGTGACTCAATATGAGATGAGATTTGCACATTTTCCCTGTCATGCAGTATGGTTGGTTCTTTCTGAGAGAGAGGATCGGGAGGTTCAATGATGGCCTCAACTATGGCCTACATTTCAGTTTGGCTCGAGAGGACAAGACAGATGTTAGGTTTGACCAGCTGTTCGAGATTGTTAGGCGCTTGGAGCCGGTTTGCAGGTAGGAGCATGAGGAGTGGGAGGGAAAGAGCGTGTTCTAGGTAGTTTCAGTAGTACCTCATTTGGAGGTCAGTCACATCATATTAGAGGTCGTCCTTATAGGCCCGCTCAGATGGCTTGTCTTGTTCATCATTGTGCATCAGCTAGTCATGGTTCATATAGTGCTCGTCTAGGTCAGTCATCTTTCAATGCCCTCCCAACTCAGATTTCAACTCATGCTCTGTCAGTTTAGGGTTTGTTAGTACCAGGTTATTCCATTGGCTATTCTGGTTCTCAGGATCCAATTCAGGCCCAACCGACATCTTTGGATTTAGGTTGCTTAGGGTGTGGAGAGTAACAGAGATGTTAGGCTATGACTTCTGCACCAGTTACTTCACCACTCGCTCATCCAGATCCGGGTAGGACTTAGGTAGTTTGAGGTCACCCTAGAGGGGGAGGTCAATCAGGTGGTGGTCAGGATCGATGCTATGCTTCCCCACCAGGCTAGAGTCAATCGCTTTAGACGCGGTGATCACATGTATTGTTTCAATGTGCCACATGGATACTTCCATATTATTTGAACATGTTTCCACATTTTCATATGTATAGTCGTACATTGCTAGATATTTGGATATGCCCTGTGATTTCTTAGTTATGCATGTTCATGTATCTATATAAATGGGTGACTCTATTGTTATACATTGTGTGCATCAGTCGTATGTGGTGACTATTGGGGGATTGAAGACAAGAGTTGATATGTTACTGCTTAGCATGGTTGATTTTGACATGATCTTAGGCATGTATTGGTTGTCACCATGTCATGTTATTCTAGATTGTCACACTAAGACCATGACATTGACAATGCCGGGATTGCCTAGGGTTGAGTGGAGAGATTCCCTGGACTATGTTCCCAGTATAGTGATTTCATACTTGAAGGATCAACAGATGGTTGAGAAGGGATGTTTGGTATATATGGACTTTTTGAGGGATGCTAGTTTGATACTTCTACCATTGAGTCTATTCTGATAGTGCGAGACTATCCAGATGTGTTTTCTACAGACCCGCTAAGCATGCCACCCAATAGGGACATTGATTTTGGTATTGACTTGGTGACGATCTCTATTCCTCCGTATCCTATGGCACCAACAAAGTTTTGAAAGAAAAACTTCAGGAGCTACTTGATAAGGGATTCATTAGGCCTAATGTGTCTCCCTGGGGTGCACCGGTTCAGTTTGTAAAGAAGAAGGATGTTACTATGCGGATGTGCATTGATTACAGGCAGTTGAACAAAGTTGCAATTAAGAACAAGTACCTACTACCATGCATTGATGACTTATTTAACCAGCTTCAGAGAGCTAGGGTATTTTTGAAGATTGATTTGAGGTCTGGGTATCACCAGCTGAAGATTCAGGATTCTAATATTCTGAAGACAGTATTCAAGACCCTTTGTGGTCACTACGAGTTTCTTGTGATTTTTTTTGGGCTGACCAATTCTCCCAGCGGCATTTATGTATATAAAATGTGTATTCCAGCCATATCTTGATTCTTTTGTCATAGTGTTCATTGATGATATACTGATTTAGTCTCGCAGCTAGGAGGATCATGATCAGAATATGGGGATTGTTCTCCAGACATTGAGGGAGAAGAAGCTATATACTAAATTCTCCAAGTGTGGGTTTTGGCTTGATTATGTGGCATTCTTGGGGCACGTGGTGTCCAGTGAGGGGATCAAGGTGGATCTGAAGAAGATTGAGGCAGTTTAGAGTTGGCTCGGACCGTCTTCAACTACTATTATTCAGATTTTTTTGGCTTGGCTAAATATTATTGTTGTTTTGTAGAGGGTTTCTCATCCATTGATGCACCTCTGACTAGATTGACCCAGAAAAATGCCCTATTCAAAGTGGTTTGATGAGTGTGAGTAGAGCGTTCATAAGCTCAAGACTGCCTAGACCATAACTTTCGTTCTAGTTTTGCCTTCAACATCGGGTTCATATAATGTTTATTATGATGCTTCGCAGATTGGTATTGGGTGTGTCTTGATGCAGGAGGGTAGGGTGATCGCTTATGCTTCGCGCCAGATGAAGCTCTATGAGAAGAACTACCCCGTTCATTATTTAGAGTTGGCAGTTATTGTTCACGCACTAAATATTTGCAGGAACTATCTCTATGGTGTGTCTTGTGAGGTATCCACATATCATCGGAGTCTACAACACTAGTTTAAGCAAAAGGATCTAAGCTTGAGGCATCAGAGGTTGTTGGAGTTGTTAAAAGACTATGATATCACCATTTTGTATCATCCCGGGAAGGCCAATGTGGTGACCAATTTGTTGAATAGAAAATTATGAGTATGGATATCCTTGCATATATTCCAATTGGTGAGAGGCTTCTAGCATCAGATGTTCAGGCTTTGGCCAATCAGTTCGTGAGGTTAGATATTTTGGAGCCTAGCCGGATTCTTGCTTGTGTAGTTTTTCGATCTTCTTTGTATGAGCGCATCAAAGCGCGTCTGTATGACAATCCCTATTTGCTTGTCCTTAAGGACACGGCGCAACACGATGATGACAAGGGGGTTTCTATGGAGAATATGGGGCATTGCGGATGTAGGATTGGATTTGTGTGCCCAATGTGGATCGGTTGCGTGAGTTGATTCTTGAGAAGGCCCAATGTTTGCGGTATTCCATTCGTCCGAGTGCTGCCAAGATGTATCAAGACTTCAGGCAACACTATCGTGGAGAGAATGAAGAAAGATATAGTGGAGTATGTGGCTCGACGTTTGAACTGTCAGCAGGTAAAGTATGAGCATCAAAGGCAAGACGGTTTGCTTCAGAGACTTGATATCCTCGAGTGGAAATTGGAGCGTGTTACCATGGACTTCATTATTGGGCTCCCACATACTTTGAAGAAATTTGATGCAATTTGGGTCACTGTGGAACGATTGACTAAGTCCACACATTTCATTTCGGTTATGACTACCAGCGGCTAGCTCAGATCTATATCTGTGAGATTGTTCATCTTCATGGTGTGCCGGTGTCCATTATTTTTTATCGAGGCACACAGTTCACATAGAATTTTTAGAGATCACTGCAGCAAGAGTTTGACACACGTGTTGGGTTGAGTACAACATCCCACCCCTAGATGGACAGATAGTCCGAGCGCACCATTCAGATCTTGGAAGATATGATTTCTTGTGTTATGGATTTTGGGGTTTCTTGGGATCGGTTTCTACCACTTGTAGAGTTTGCATACAGCACCAACTACCAATTGAATATTCAGATGGCTCCTTATGAGGCCTTATATCGGAGGAAATGTCGATCTCTAGTTGGTTGGTTTTATTCAGGGAGGCTAGGTTGTTGGGCACCGATCTAGATCAGGATGCCTTGGAGAAAGTCAAGTTGATTCGGGATCGGCTTCGTATGGCACAGTCTAGACAAAAGAGTTATGTTGATAGGAATATTCGTGATGTTGCATATATGGTGGGTGAGAAGTTATTGGTCAGAAGTTTTCCCATGAAGGGAGTGATGAAGTTCGGGAAGAAGAGCAAGTTGATCCCTTAGCATGGTTCTTTTGAGGTAATTGAGAGAATTGGAGAGGTGACATACAAGCTTGTTTTGTCACCTGCTCTATCGGGTATCCACCCAGTATTTCGAGTTTCTATGCTTCGGAAGTATTATAGTGATCCATCACATGTTTTAGATTTCAGCACGATTCAGTTAGATGGGGATTTGACTTATGATGTGGAGTCGGTGGCCATTTTTGAATTGGCAGATTTGAAAGTTGTGATCAAAGAATATAGCTTCAGTGAAAGTTCAGTAGAGAGGACAGCCAGTTGAGGAGGCTACTTAGGAGACCGAGTGGGAGATGTGGAGTAGATGTCCCCACCTATTTGAAACTCCAGGTATGATTCTAGACTCGTTCGAGGACGAATATTTGTTTAAGAGGGGAGAATGTAACAACCCACCCGATCATTTTGTGTATTGTACCTTTCCCACATTTATCAGTTTTTCTATGTTCATTTGTGATTATGTGACTTTCTAGTGTTGTTGGTTTGGTTCTGGGGATGTTTCAGAGTGAATTGAGACACTTAGCCCAAGGTTGGAATCTTAAGCTAAAAGAGTTGACCGGAGTTTAACTTTTGTGTAGACGACTCCATAATAGAGTTTTAATGGTTCCAATAGCTTCGCGTGGTGATTTTGGACTTAAGTGTATGTTCATATATTGATTTGGAAGTCCTTAAGTTGGTTTGAGTCTTTTTGGCAAAATTTAGAAATTTGAAGGCTTGGAAGGTTGAGAAGTTTGACCAAGAGTTGACTTTGTTGATATCAGGTTTGGATTTTGGTTCCTATAGTTGAAGTAGGTCCATTGTGTCATTTATGAATTGTGTTCAATATTTGAGGTCAATCGGAGTTGGTTTTGATATGATTCGGCATTGGTTTTAGAAGTTGGAAATTCATTAGTTTCATTAGTATTAAATTGGGGTTTGATGTGATTCAAGGCTTCGACTAAGTTCATATCATGTTATGGGATGTGTCGGTATGTTTGGATGGTGGCCTCAGGTATGATTTGGATTGAAATAGGATTGAGATTTGGACTCAAGGAATTGTTGAAGCTTATGTCTTCTTTAAGATAGCACCTACGAGGTCTTGACCACAGGTGCAAAGTCGCAGAAGTGATAGGCTCATCGCAGAAGCGACAGGCTCATCGCAGAAGCAGAGGTTGTTGGGCTTGGAAGAGGCTACAGATGTGAGGCATGTTCTACATCTGTGAGCCTACATGTGTGAAGAAGTTTGCCGCAGAATTGGATTTTTGAGTGGATTTTTGCTTCAATTTAAGAGGTAACTGAAGATTCATCACTTTTACTGGTTAATATTCACTTAGATTATGTGTATTTTAGGTGAAATTTGGGGAATTTTGGACTATGTATTGGAGAGTGAGATTTGGGGATTTGAGGGTCGATTTATGGTTGGAATTGGATGATTTTGGTATGATTGAACTCGTTATCTAATGGGTGTTCGGAATTATTGAATTTTGTTGGTTTTCGAAGTGCGAGCCCGTGGTTGACTTTTTTGAGTTGACTTTTCTATTTTGGTTAAAGATCTTAGCTTTACTGTATGGAATTGGTTCCTATAGCTTGTATTGATTATATTTTGTTGTTTGTGATTAGATTCGAGTCGTTTAGAGGCCAATTTGCGAGGCAGGGGCTTGTTAGAGTAGTGAGTTGCGCATTTTCAGGTAAGAAATATTTCTAAACTTGGAACTAAGGGTACTTACCCCTGGAAAATGTGTTATTTCTGTTGTGTTGGGGTGACGCACATGCTAGGTGACGGGCATGTAGACGTACACCGCAGTAATCATGATCAGGATTGATATTTTTGTACTGAGTTGCTATCATGTCTTGTTTTATCCGTGTAATTCTTATGTGTTAGAGTTGTTGACCTGTGATTTATGTTAGAAATCATGTTTAGGCTATGTGCTTATTTAGTTGAGACTTAATGAGGGTATTTCTGCTGTTTTGAGTTATCTTCTTTAACTACAATTACGTGCCCAGACATGATTCTTCATTTGCATATCATATCTCAGTCTCTATTATAATTCACTGTTACATCACATATAATCATTTTGGGGCGAGACTTGAGAGAGTGATGATTGAGGTGGGTCCGGGAGCCAAGTTGTGAGTGTCATTGTGGATCGGGTTGCACGCTGCAGCAGGCCTTATTGGCTTTACAATATTTTATTATTATTGATCAAGCTAGACGCCGCAACAGATCTTATGGGCTTTATATTAGCGCTTGGGCATGATCCGCTCCTCTGGAGTCTCACATACCAGCAGTGAGTGCAAGCACAGTGATATATATACACGTTCTTTGGTGAGGCGCATTGATGCCAGGCTCTCCTACAGTGCTGATTGATTATGTGGGCATTTGGCAGACTGATTGACTAATTCTAAGAGTGTGAGTACCTGGGAATACCACAGTGAAATCCTTCATTTGACATGCATATCTGACTTGTATGAATAGAGATGTACCATTCCTCATGCTAGTTGTAACTGACATGTTCTTATTAGTGTTGGTCTTTAATTGTGAACTTAAAGCATGTCTAAATTTATGTGCCATGAACAAGTTGATTATGGAAATTTCTATGAGTATTTATTGTCATTGCCATTATCATACCTATGTTGTCATTATATTGGTATCCTTCTGATCTCATCACCGCTTTCAGTCCAAGGTTAGTTCTGTTACTTATTTAGTACATGGGGTCGGTTGTATTCGTACTACACTCTGCAATTAGTGTGATGATCCAGGTACATCTAGACATGGTGATAGATAGATCTATGTTAGTACCTACTTGGAGACTTCGAGTTAGCTGCTATGTCGACTGCAGACCTTGACTCTCTTTCCTTTTATCTTGTTCATTGTTCTATTACTCACACAGTTGTACTAGAGTTTGATTTATGCTTATATTTAGTAGTGCTCATGTAATAACCGGCCAGTCATTTTGAGCATTTTTATTTCATTATGAATCATCGGTTTTGGTTTTCAGGTGATTTGGGATTGATTTGGAAAAATGGTTCTCATTTTAGAAGCTTTAAGTTGGGACAATTGACTAAATTTGACTTTTGTGTAATTGACCTCAAATCAGAGTTTTGATGGTTCTATTGGGTCCTGATGGTGATTTTGAACTTGGCATTTGCCCGAATTTGTATTTGGATGATTTTAGAAGGTTTCGACACTATTTGGCGAAAGTTGGAAATTTAAAGGTTTGGAATGTTCATAAGTTTGACCGAGAGTCGACTTTGATGATATCGGGTTCGAATTGTCGTTTCGGGAGTTGGAATAGGATCGTTATGTCATTTGAAACTTTTGTCCAAAATTTGAGGTCATTTCGGGTTGATTTGATATGTCGGCACGAGTTTTGGAAGTTGAAAGTTTATTAAGTCTGATTTGAGGTGCGATTCGTGATTTCAATGTTGTTATAAGTGATTTGAGGCATCGAGTAGGTCCGATTTATGTTTTAGTCCTTGATGGTATGTTCGGAAAGGTTCCCAAGGGGCTCAGTCGAGTTTCGGAGTGGAATCAGACCATTTTTACTTCACGTTTGATTGTTGGTGTATTCTGGACTGCTGGTGTTGTTTTTCCTTCTACACGATCGTGGTGGGAGGGGGGAGGGGGAGAAACGCAATAGTGATGTACAAAAGTGGAGCTGTGGTATTTTTCTCTACGTGTTTGCTATTAGAGGGCCGCATTCACAGAGTCTGAGGGGTTATCCTATCGCGGTTGAGTGAATGGGATAGCGATCAGGGGGTGCTGGGCGAAAGTGTCCTCGCATTCACGTGTTGGTGGGCGTGTTCATGTTCTAATGGCTTTTTTCGCTAACGCGATGAGTATTTGGAGCCGTGCATTTTTCTTCTTTGCGATCGCATGGAATTTTCCGTGATCGCGATAGATATGATTGTGCATTGATTATAAGTACTCTATTTCGAAGGTTTCAGACATTTTATCATATTTTGAGCTATGGAGCTCGGATTTAGGTAATTTTGGAGTCGATTTTCACTACATGGATTGGGGTAAGTATTTTTGACTCAGTTTTGATTATATTCCATTAGTACATCCTCGATTTTGGAATTTTATTGATGAGTTGAAAAGAAAAATTGGGGGGGTTTTGTCTAAACTTTCCTGAAGTGAATTTTTGAGTTTTGAACATCGATCCGGAGCCGGATTTGAGTAGAATTTGTATTGTTGAACTCGTAATTGAATGGGTTACCGGAATTTGTACATTTTGTTAGGTTCCGAGATGCGGTCTTGAGTTTGACTTTTTGGTTGACTTTGAGTTTTGATTAAAAATTCGACCTTTATAGATTGGGTTTGTCTCCTATGGAATTATTTGATGTTTTTGAGTTGCTTTTGGCTATTTTTGAGCCGTTCGTAGGTTGAGACGTCCAAGATGGTATTTCTAGAGGGACGTTATGCTTTCTCGGTATTTGTTTTGTCTTGTTTGAGGTAATTATCTAATCTAAACTTTGTTGAAGCACTAGTTTCCTGAATTATTTGTGATAGCTATGTGATTTGGGTGTGAATATTTGTGGCGTTGAGCCCATGTGCGAGCACCAGGGTATTTATCCATGCTCGGGGTACTGCTTAGGCTATGATATGCCTAGAGTTGACTATTAAGCTTTAAGCTATAATGTTTCTCATATTTGTATCAGTGTTGATAAATATTTGAGCCATGTTTGAGATTTGAAGAGGCCAATTCCCTGAATAAACTTGGAAATTTCTATTTCTGTGATAAAATTAATGAGTTGAGCTATGATACCACACTTCGCACATGCCTACACTTTAGCATGTTCTTATACCAGTCCAAAAGCATGAAATCCGTAACTATTCATCATATACATGTGTTCTTGTATACTTGATTTTGTGTGATACGATTTGGACTAGATGCCAGTGACTACGCTGAGCGGATAGTGTTGATATGCATGTGTCCATACGGGGAAGATTGTGTTGATATGCCTGCAACCACGCCGGACGGATTGTGTTGTTATGCATGAGATTACGCCGAGCGGATTGTGTTGGTATGCTTGTGACCACGTTGGGCGAATTGTGTTTTTATGGCTATGAACACGTCGAGCGGATTGTGTTGATATGCCTATGACCACACCTAGTGGATTTTGATATAGCATGTGACCACGCCGGGTGAATCCATCACATTAAGCTTATGACCACGTCGAGCGGATTATGACATTGAGCATGTGACCATGCTGAGCTGGTAGCATGTTGAATTGGTCATGCTTGCATGTGGATAAGGCTCCATCCCCCTAGGGCCACCCGCTCATGTTTCTCTCTTGATGGTGTACACGTGGACTATGAGAAACCGACGTGTTTCTGGCTGATTTGAGCTTTGGGATAACTGTTATTATAATTGGATCGGGTTACACGCCGCAACAAGCCTTATTGTCTTATTATTATTTTGATTGGATTGTGTATCGCAAAGAGCTGATATTTGGTTATTGTATTCCATCTCTACTTGCAATTTCCTTGATTGATATTTGATGTATTATAACTTGTGTAAACTCTTGGTTTTGGTTTTCAGGTGATTCAGGATTTATTTGGAAGAATGATTCTTATTTTAGAAGCTTTAAATTGAGAGAGTTAACCGAATTTGACTTTTGGGTATTTGACCTCGGATCGGAGTTTTGATGGTTTCGTCGGGTTCGGGTGGTGATTTTGGACTTGATCGTATGTTCAGATTTGCCTTTAGATGTTTTAAGAAGGTTTCGGCACTATTTGGCTAAACTTGAAGGTTTGGAATGTTCACAAGTTTGACCGAGAGTTGACTTTGCTGATATCATATTCAAATTGTTGTTCCGGGAGTTGAAATAGGTTGGTTATGTCATTTGGAACTTGTGTACAAAATTTGAGGTCATTCTGGGTTGATTTGATATGATTCAGCATAAGTTTCAGAATTTGAAAGTTCAAAAGTTCATTAAATTTGATTTAAGGTGTGATTCATGATTTTAATGTTGTTATAAGTGATGTGAGGCTTCGAGTAGGTTCGATTTATGTTTTCGGACTTGATGGTATGTTAGGACGGGGTACCGATGGGCTAAGGTGAGTTTCGGAGTGGAATCGAACAATTTTTCCTTCATGTTTGATTGTTGATGTGTTCTGGACTACAGGAGCTGTTTTTCCTTCTACGCGATCGCGGGTGGAGAAACGTGATTGCGATGTACAAAGTTGGAGTTGGGCCACTTTTCTCTATGAGTTCGCTATTGGAAGGCCGCGTGCACCGAGTTTGAGGGGTTTGACTATAGTGGTCTCATGCATGGGATAGCGATCACAAGGCAGTGTGGGTGCTGGGCGAAGGTGTCTTCGCATTCGCGTGTAGCTGGGCGCATTCGAATAGTTTGCTTCATGTGGTGTTCGCGTTCGCATGGATTTTCCCCCGAACGCAATGAGTATTTGAATAAATGCCATTTTTCTTCTTCGCGATCACGTGGTGTTCCACAATCACGATACATATGACTCTCCAGTGATTATAAATACTCTATTTCGAAGGCTTCGGACATTTTATCATATTATGAGCTATGGAGCTCCGATTTTGACTATTTTGGAGGCGATTTTCACCACATAGATTAGGATAAGTATTCTTTTATTCGATTTTGATTATATTCCATGATTCCATCCTCGATTTTGGCATTTTATTGATGATTTTAAAACAAAAATTGGGGGTTTTGTCTAAATTTTCGTAAAGTGAATTTTTGAGTTTTGAACATCAATTCGGAATCGGATTTGAGTGGCATTAGTATAGTTGGACTCGCAATTGAATGGGTTGTCGGAATTTGTAATTTTTGTGGGGTTTCGACATGCGGGTCTGGGTTTGACTTTTTGGTTGACTTTTAGTTTTAATTAAAGATTCGACCTTTATAAATTGGGTTTATCTCCTATGACATTATTTGATGTTTTTGAGTTGCTTTTGGCTAGTTTCGAGCAGTTCGGAGGTTGATACACGCAAGATGGCATTTCTATAGGGTCGTTTGGCTTGCTCGGTATTTGTTTTGACTTGTTTGAGGTAAGTATCTTATCTAAAATTGGTTGAGACACTAGTTGCCAAAATTATTTTTGATAGCTACGTGATATGGGTGCGCATATGTGTGGGGTTGAGCCAATGTGCGAGCCCCAGGGTATTTATCCATGCTCGTGGTACTTCTTTGGCTATGATATGCCTAGAGTTGACTGTTAAGCTTTAAGATTTAATGTTTCTCATATTTGTATCATTGTTGTGAACTATTTGAGCCATGTTTGAGATTACGAAGAGGCTGCCTGAATAAACTTGTAAATTGTTATTTCTGTGATAAAATTGTCGTTTTGAGCTATAATAGCACAATTTACACATGCCTACGCGTTAGCATGTTATTATACCAGTCCAGAAGCATGAATTCTGATAATTATTCATCATATACATGTGTTCTTGTATACTTGCTTCTATGTGATACGATTTGTACTGGATGCTTGTGACCACGCTGGGCAAATTGTGTTGATATGCATGTGACCACACCGGGAAGATTGTTTTATTATGCCCGTAACCACGCAGGGCGGATTGTGTTGTTATGCATGTGACCACGCCAGACGGATCGTGTTGATATGCATGTGACCACGCCGGGTGGATTGTTGTTGTGCCTGTGACCATGTTGGGCGGATTGTGCCTATGACCACGTCGGGAGGATTGTGTTTATATGCATGTGATCACGCCAGTCGGATTGTTTTTTTATGCTTGTGTCCACGCCGGGCAGATTATGTTGATATGCTTGTGACCAAGCCGAGCGGATTGTGATATAGCCTATGACCATGTCGGGCTGATCCATCATATTGAGCATGTGAACATACCATGAGGATTATGATATTGAGCGTGTGACCACCCCGGGCTGGTTACACGTTGAATTGGTCGTGGTTGCATGTGGATAAGGATACATCCTCCTAGGGCCACCCTCTCATGTTTCTATCTTGATGGTGTACAAGTGTATTGTGAGAAACCGGTGGGTTTATGGTTTATGTGAGTTGTGGGAGAACTGGTTACTATAATTGGATCAGGTTGCACGCCGCAACAGATCTTATTGGCTTATAGTTATTTGGATTAGGTTGCGCACAACAATGAGCTGATATTTGATTATTGCATTTCATCTGTACTTGCGATTTCCTTGACTGGTTACCTGATTTCCTTGCATATCTTCTTTATATGCTGGATTGTTGACTTATTAGAACACATTAAAATAAATAATTGTGAGCACCAATGTGGTTTCCACTCGATTTGATCATATATAAATATACATAACCGATTACAAATCTTAAACTTCCAATGACAATTGGTAGCTATGTCTGGAAATCAGGAACGCCTCTAATGTCAGCTCCTGCCATACACAACAACATGGACTCCAAGATCTGCACGCAACGTGTAGAAGTATAATATGAGTAAAACCCCATGTACTCAATAAGTATTCTAACTAGCCTTGGCGAGGTAATAGGACCAAGAACTATATTTGATAAATCTAAAGTCTTAGTGGCTTGTCACGACCCCAATCACCCACCATAGGATGTCGTGATGGAACCTAGTCTCTAAGACTAGGTAAGCCCAACATGCATGGAGAAATAGTGGAAATAACAATAGAACTTCAAATTTAAACCATCTAGCTATAATAGTAGAACTCAACAATATCGCTGACAATAACTCCCAAAATCTAGTGAAACTGAGTCATAAGCTCTACAAAATATACTGTAAAATCCATAATAAATCATTGTCTAAATAAAGAGTAAGCAGTAGAAAAACAAGGACAAATGGTGACTCTGAGGCCTGCGAACGCTGGGCAGGTATATCTTGAAGTCTCCGTACTAAATGCTCTACTCACTAGTGCCTAGCTTGGGTTGAGATACATGGATATACACAAAAATGTGTAGAAGAGTAGTATATTAGACCACGACGGTACCCAATAAGTATCAATCCTAACCTCGGTATAGTAGTGACGAAGCCAGGTCAAGACACCTACTAAGATAAGAAAAAAAGAAGAAGTTGAACAAGTATAGTACAGTCTAATAATGGAAACGAGGAAAATGAGGCAATAAAGAAATACAACAATAAGAAACAATTGAATTTAAAGCAATACAAAAGGAACACATAATAAGAACATCAAGAAAACAATGGGGGCAATTACAACTGAGGTAAATAAGAGATAATAACAAGAATTACAACTGAGGTACCACCTAGTAATCTCATTTCACAACCACAATCACAATCTTTCCTTATGTCACCACAGGAGCCTTACATTTAATTTTGAAAAATCATTTTTTCTCGAAATAGCTACCTATGCTTTAGCCCACCTTATCCCACTGTGTACCTTCAAGTAGTTCCCCTAATAGTAACATGCGTATCAAGCCCACTTTATCTAATCGCATGTGTATCAAACCTAGCCTTATACAACTGCATGCGTATCAATATTACAACATATCACAATTTGCACCTCAAGTTCCCAAATGCCACAACTTTCCAAAGGAATCAACAATATCAGTGTTTCCAAAACAAATAGCCCATGGCTCAACCACAACGTGCACAAGATCTCAAAAATAACAAAATAATGGTGAATATCTCAAAAAGAATGATATCTCAACAATTAACAACTTTGGCTTAAGTGATAATGGACTTTACAACTTCAACACCAATAGCTAAACAAGAGATATTCCATGAATTAACAACTTCAAGTAAGTACTCCACAATTTAAAAAGTAACAAGACAATAATGAAGGCAATAATTCCAACTAAAACATATAAGAGCAGAATAACAAGTAAGAGGTGGAACAAGTGTTAACAATGTCAAATAAAGCATATGAGGATAGATTAACAATGAAATATATAACATGTGACAATTCAATTGAAGACATGAAAAGAGTCTAAATAGCCTAAACCGGTAATACCACGCATAGCCTGTGTGCCCACTCATCACCCTGGGTACATGCTTTCACATACCAAAAATACAAGAAACAACTCCATTACTAAGGGGTAATTCCCCCACACAAAGATCGGCAAAATAATTACCTCAAACAAGCTAACTCAATCCACTAGTAAGCCTTTTTCGCGAATATGCAATTCTGGAAGGCTCGAATCTAGCCAAAATAACATTATACCATAAATACAAACCATAAATAAATATTCCAGATAATGAAGTTTCAATCTTTAAAAAAATTCAAAAAGTCAACCCCAAGCCCGCGTCTCAGGATCCGACCAAATTTAAAAAATCCAAACACCCATTCAATAACGAGTCCAACCGTACTAAAATTATCCAGTGCCGACCTCAAATCGACTTCCAAATCCTCAATTTATGCTTAGGAAGTTTTCACAAAATTCCCCAATGTATCCAACTCAAAACACTAATTAAATGATAAAAATAATGATAGAATCATGTATAATAATTAAATCCAAGTCAAAAACACTTACACTGATCAACTCCTTGAAAATACCTTCCAAAATCAGCCAAAACCGAGCTAACTCCAAAGATAAAAAAGGGAACAAAACCCTCAATTTGCCCCTTTTTTGCCCAGTAATTCCGCATCTGCGGACCAACAGCCTCTTCTGCGGCTCCGCACCTACGAAAAATCCATCTAGGTGCGGCCCCAGGAAATATCGCTTCCGAGAACCTTGGAGCGCATATACAGTTGCGCTTATGCGGAACCAAGGCGCTTCTATGCGTCCGCTTCTTTGGAGAAATGACCACACCTGCGGTCATTTCTTGCCCAGCCCAAACTCGCTTTAGCGGCTCAAAGGCCGCTTCTGTGGTGCCGCACCTGCGGCCCAAAGTGTGTAGCTGTGATTGCACCAGAACTTCAGCTGGCAGAAATTCTTCTAGTCCAAAATGGTTCCGAATTCAATTCGAATCACATTCGGGGCCCCCGGGACTCCGTCCAAACATACCATCAAGTCCCAAATCACATAACAGACCTACTCGAGGCCTAAAATTACATAAAAAAACATCAAATCTATGAATCGCAACCCAATTCAAACCTATTGAATCCATGAACATTCAACTTCCAAAACTCTTTCAACTTAAGCTTCGAACTTTGGGACTAAGTATTCCAATTAACCTTGAAACTTACCCGAAACCAAACTAACCACCCCTTCCCCCCTCCCCGAGTCACACAACCATAATATAACATAGAATAGGCAATAAATAGGGGAACGGGTCTAAAATATTCAAAATGACCGGACCGGTCATTACATCCTCCCCCTCTTAAAATAAAAGTTCTTCCTCGAACGAGTATAGAGACATACCTGAAGTGATGAAAAGATGAGGATAATGACTACGCATATCATGTTTGGTCTCCCAAGTTGCATCATTGACTGTTTGACCCCTACACTAAACCTTCACTGAAGCAATGTTCTTTGAACTCAACTTTTACCTGCCAGTCCAAGATGGCCATAGGCTCCTCAACATAAGTCAAATCCCTGTCCAGTTGGATTGAGCTGAAATCTAATACATAGGATGGATCACCATGATACTTTCGGAGTATGGAAGTGAACTACATATAAGCTAGGTGGAAATTAGGTGGAAATTCAAGCTTGTAAGCCAGCTCTCCCACTCTCTCGAGGATCTCAAAAGGACTGACATACCTCGGGCTCAACTTTCCTTTCTTCCCGAACCTCATCACACCCTTCATGGGTTAAACCGGGAGCAAAACTCTCTCTCCAACCATGAATGCAACATCAAAAACTCTACGATCGGCATAACTCTTTTGTCTAGACTGGGTTGTACAAAGCCGATCCTGAATCAACATGACTTTCTCCAAGGCATCTCGAACCAAATCTGTGCTCAACAATCTAGCCTCACCAGCTCAAACCAACCAACTGGAGAATGGCACTACCTCCCATATAGGGCCTCAAAAGGAGCCATCTGAGTACTCGATTAGTAGTTGTTGTTGTAGGCAAACTCCGCAAGTGGCAAGAACTGATCCCAAGAACCCGTAAAATCCATAACACAAGCACGATGCATATCCTCTAATCTCTAAATACTGCGCTCGGATTGCCTGTCCATCTGTGGGTGAAACGTTGTACTCAACTCAACCCGTGTGCCTAACTCACTCTTACGACCTTCCAGAAGAGCGATGTAAATTGTGTGCCCCGGTTAGAGATAATGGATACCGTCATGCCATGAAGTCAGAAAATCTCTCAGTTATAGATCTGAGCCAGTTGCTCTGAAGAAAAGATAGTCACCATCGGAATAAAATGAGTCGACTTGGTCAACTTATCCACAATCACCCATACAACGTCAAATTTCTTCTGATTCTGTGGGAGCCCAACTACGAAATCCATGGTAACATGCTCCCATTTCTGCTCAGGAATCTCAAGTCTCTGAAGCAGACCACCTGGTATTTGATGCTCATACTTCACTTGCTGATAATTTATGCACCGAGCGACATACTCTACTATATCTTTATTCATTTTCCTACACCAATAGTGTTGTCTCAAATCCTAATACATCTTAGTAGCACTCGGATGAATGGAGTACCATAAATTGTGGGCCTCCTGAAGGATCAACTCACGTAGCCCATCTACATTGACCAAACATAACCGGCCCTACATACGCAACATACTGTCATCTCCGATGGAAACCTCTTTGGCATCTCTGTGTTGCACCGTATCCTTAAGGACAAGCAAATAGGGGTTGTCATACTGACGCTCTCTGATGAGATCATATAAAGAAGATCGAGAAACCGAGCAAGCAAGAACTCAACTGGGCTCCGAAACATCCAATCTAACAAACTGATTGGACAAGGACTGAACATCTATGGTTAGTGTCCTCTCCGTCACCGGTAGATATACCAAACTACCCATACTCTCCGCCTCTCGACTTAAGGCATCAACGACCATATTGGCCTTCCCGAGATGATATAAAATAGTGATATCATAGTCTCTAAGCAACTCTAACCATCTCCGCTGCCGCAACTTAAGATCTTTTTGTTTGAACAGATGCTGGAGACTCTAGTGGTCGGTATAGACCTCATAGGGGACACCATACAAGTTGTACCTCCAAATCTTCAAAGCATGAACAATAGATGCCAATTCCAAGTCATGGACATGATAATTCTTCTCATGAGACCTCAACTACTGAGATGCGTAGGCAATCACCCTACCATCTTACATAAACACCATGTCCACATGGGACGCATCACAATACACAATGTAAGACCTCGTACCCGTAGGCAACACCAACATTGAGGCTATAGTAAAAGTAATCTTGAGCTTTTGAAAGCTCACCTCACACTTCTCAGACTATCTGAAAGGAGCACTGGGTCAATATGGTCATAGGTGCAGCAAAGGATGAGAAACCCTCTACCAAACGGTGATAATATCCGGCCAAACCAAGAAAACTTTGAATCTCAGTAGCTGAAGACGGTCTGGGCTAACTCTGCACTACTTCAATCTTCTTTGGATCTACCTTGATCCCCTCACTCGAAACTACATGACCCAAAAATGCCACCGAATCAAGCCAGAATTCACACTTCGAGAATTTTGCATACAACTTCTTCTCCCTCAAGGTCTGGAGCATGATCCTCAGATGCTGCTCATGATCTTCCTGACAGTGGGAGTACACCAAGATGTCGTCAATAAAAAAAATGATGAATGAATCAAGATATGGCTGGCATCCACTGTTTATTAGGTGCGTAAATGTTGTTTGGGCGTTGGTAAGCCCAAATGACATCACAAGGAAATCATAGTGACCATACCAAGTCTTGAAAGTAGTCTTCAGGATATCCGGATCCCAGATGTTCCGCAGATGATACCCTCACTGAAATCAATCTTCGAGAACATTCTGGCACGCTATAAATGATAAAATAAGTCATCAATGTGCGACAATGGGTACCTGTTATTCACTGTAAACTTGTTTACCCGTCTATAGTTAATACACATCCGCATAGAACCATCCTTCTTCATCACAAACAGAACCGGATCAACCCAAGGTGACATACTAGGCCGGATGAAACCCTTATTAAGAAGCTCTTGCAACTGCTCCTTCAACTCTGTTGGTGCCATACGGTATGGTGTAATAGAAATGGGTTGAGTGCCTGGCAAAAAGTCAATACTAAGATCGATATCTCTGTCGGGTGGCATGCCCGGAAGATCTGCTGGAAAAATATCTGGGAAGTCTCTCACTACCGAAACTGACTCAACGGTATGAGTATCAACATTGACATATCTCATGAAGGCTAGATATGCATCACACCCATTATCAACCAATTGTTGTGCTTTAAAGAAGGACACAACCCTGCTGGAAATATATTCCAATGTACCCATCCATTCTAACGGGGCAAATCTGGCATAGCCAGTGTCACAGTCTTGGCGTGACAATCCAAAATAGCATGATAGGGCGGAAACCAGTTCAAGCCCAAGATAACATCAAAGTCTACCATACTGGGTAACAATAGATCAACTCTGGTCTCAAAACCACCAATAACAACTAAACACGATCGATACATACGGTCCACAACAATAAAATTTCCCACAGGCATGGACACATATACATGAGAACTCAAATCAAAGAATCATGAGATATATCAAAATATGGAGCAAAGTAAGATGACACATTGAGTAAGTGTATCTTGGATAAAATAAGACGGATACGTCTATATGACAAACTAGAATGTTACCTGTGATGACTGCGTCTGATGCAACCGCCTCCGACCTACTCGGAAAAGCATAGAATCTGGCCCTTGGCTAGCCTCCCCTTCTATGGTGACCCCATCCCTAGCTGGTTGTACACGTGGAGTGGCAACTGGAGCAGCGACCATGGCCTGAGAGGTCCATGGACCTTGTGGATTACGCGGAGCCTGAGTAATCTATGGAGGTGAACCCCTTCTAAGTCTGGGGCAGTCCCTCACCATATGCCTGGTGTCGCCACACTCAAAACAAGCTCTCAGTGGGTGTGGTTGCTGGAACTACCTCGGGCCTGGTCGAATAGACTGGCCACTGAACGCACCCCGTGTAGGAGGTGCACTAGATAGTGGTTGAGCAACATGTGCAACCTGAGACCTCGAAATAGCTAGAGTACCACTAGAAGCTGGAAGTGCTGAATAGACTAGGCGGATGACATAGCCTCTACCATGACTGGTTACAACTGTGGCACGGGTTGGTATATCAGCCAGAATCTCGAGGCCTCTTGGCCTCCCTGTCCTTCTCTCACGGCCCCGCAAACTCTCTAGCCTCCATGCGATCTCTACACCTGCTGATATGGGGTATCTATCTCTAACTCTTGAGCCATGTTGAATTTAATACCATATTTGAGCCCCTCGTTGAATCGATGGACTCGCTCTCTGACTATAGAAACCAAGGGATGTGAATGTCCGGACAACTCATTCAATCTGACAGCATACTCTAACACTGTCATAGTACCCCTAGTGTAGCTACTCAAACTCCACACGCCATACATTCCGAAAGCTCTGGGGAACAAACTCTCTCAAGAACATCTCTGTAAACTGAGTCTATGTGAGTAAAGCTACATCAGAGAGGCTATCCTCCTAGTAAGCCTGCTTCCACTGATAGGTTGCTCCTGACAACTGGAATGCAGTAAAAGCAACCCGCTTGTCTCCACGATACCCATGATATATGGAATACAATGGCCCTTCTCTAGATTACCATGTGCATCCTATATAGCTTGGCCACCGAAAGTAGGAGGATGATACTTCCTGAACCTCTCAAGTCTAAGCTACTCCTCCTCAGATGCCACTGCCCCTAACCTTGGGCTAAACTAGAATAACAAGTTGCACCGACATAACTTCTGGGACATGATCAATGTGGATCCGCTGCTTTAGAGTACGGTTCGCAGGAGTCTGAGCTCCTCCCCTAGCCTTGAGATGTGGCTGGTGCAAGTGGAATCAACTCTTCATGAGCTAGAGTGCCAAACATGCTCAAGAACTGTGCGAGGGTCTCCTAAAGTGCAGGGGTGCCAATAGGCACCTCGGGTGCTTGTCCCCAATTGGAGCTATCGGTGGCTCCTCTGTTGCATCTCGGGAAGGTGCTCTAGATGCACCACGTGCCCCTCCTCGGCCTCTGCACCAGCCCCGGCCTCTCGCGGATCTAGAAGGGGGTGCGAGTGTCTGATCATCGGATAAAATAGTGTGTGTCCTCACCATCTGTGAGAGAATAGAAAGACAAATATTTAGAATTTCGAAGTTAAACAATTCGCACAATAAGAAATCAAAGAAGTGAAGTTTCCTAACAATTCCATAGCCACTCGAAGATATGTACAGACGTCTCTGTACCGATCCGTAAGACTCTACTAAATCTGCTTATGACTCGTAACACCTATGAACCTAGGACTCCAATACCGACTTATCACGAACCTAATCTTCCACCGTAGGATGTCGTGATGGCACCTAGTCTCTAATACTAGGTAAGCCTAACATGGATGGAGAAATAGAGGAAATAACAATAGAAGTTCAAATTTAAACCATCTAGCTATCATAATAGAACTCAACAATAACGCTGAAAATAACTCCAGAATCTAGTGAGACTAGTCATAAGATCTGCACGAATATACTGTAAAATCCTTAATACATCACTATCTAAATAAAGAGTAATCAATAGAAAAACAAGGACAGAGGGTGAATCTGAGGCCTGCGAATGCCATGCAGGTATAAAAGTCTCTGTACTGAATGCTCTACTCACGGGTGCCTAGCCTAGGTCGAGGTACCTGGATCTGCACAAAAATATGCAAAATAGAAGTATGAGTACACCACAACGACGCCTATTAAGAATCAAGTCTAACCTCAGTAGAGTAGTGACGATGTCAGGTCAAGACACCTACTAAGATAAGAAACAAAAAATAATTTGAACTAGTATAGTATAGTTTAATAATGGAAACGAGGAATATGAGGAAATAAAGAAATACAACAAGAGAAGAAACATCTGAATTTAAAGCAATAAAGGCAACAAGGAAGAAACACATAATAATAACATCAAGAAAACAATGCGGCCAAATACAAGTGAGGTAAAAGAGAGATAACAACAGCATCACAACCGAGGTACAACCTCGTAATCACATTTCACAACCACAAACAGAATATTTCCTTTTATAACCGCGGGAGTCTTATATTTTGTTTTGAAAAATTATTTTTCCTGAAATAGCTACCCGCATTTTAGCTCTGCTTATCACACCGCGTGATTTCAAGTAGTTCCCCTACTAGAAATACGCGTATCAAACCCACCTTATCTCACTGCATGTGTATCAACCCTTAGCTTTATACTACTGCACGCGTATCAATATCACAACATATCACAATTTGCACCTCAAGTGCACAAATGCCACAACTTGCCAAAAGAATCAACAATATCAATGTTTCCACAACAAATAGTCCATGGCTCAACCACAACATGTACAAGAATCTCATAAATAACAAAATAATGGTGAATATCTCAACAAGAACGATATCTCAAAAATTAACAACTTCGTGTCAAGTGATAACGGACTTTACAACTTCAACACCAATAGCCAAACAAGATATATTCCATGAATTAACAACTTCAAGTAAGTAATTTCGCAATTTAAGAAGTAAGAAGACCATAATGAAGGCAATAATTTCATCTAAAGCATATAAGAGCAAAATAATAAATAAGAGGTGGAACAAGTGTTAACAATGTCAACTTAAGCATATGAGGGTAGATTAACAATGAAAGATATAACATGCTATGGAAATTCAATTAATGATATGAAAAGAGTCTAAATAGCCTAAACCGGTCAAATACCACATATAGCCCCTGTAGCCACTCGTCACCTTGCGTAACACGACTTTCAAATAACACCAATAACACAAACAACTTCAATCCTGAGGTTTAATTTCCCCACACAAAGTAAGGCAAGATACTTACCTCAAACAAGCTAACTCAATCCACTAGTAAGCCTTTTCCGTGGATATCCAACTCCTGAGAGCTCGAATCTAGCCAAAATAAATTTATACCATAATTAAAACCTTAGGAAACTATTCCAGATAATAAAGTTGCAATATTTAAAGAAATTCAAAAGGTCAACTCAAAAAGTCAACCCCGGGCTCGCGTCTTGGGACCCAACCAAACTTACAAAATCCGAACGCTCATTCAATAACGAGTCCAACCATGCTTAAATTATCCAATTCCGACCACAAATCGACCTCCAAGCCCTCGATTTATAGCTTAGGAAGTTTTCGAAATGTTCCTCAATTTTTCCAACTCAAAACACTAAGTAAATGATAAAACCAATAATGGATTCATGTATAATAATCAAATCCGAGTCAAAAACACTTAGCCCGATCAAATCCTTGAAAATCCCTTCCAAAATCGCCCAAAATCGGGCTCTCTAACTCCAAAGATAAAAAGTGGAACAAAACACTCGATTTGCCCCTTTTCTGCCTAGTAATTTGCACCTACGGACCAACAGCCGCTTCTGCAGCTCCGCACCTGCGGAAAATCCATCGCATGTGCGGCTTTTCATTAAGCCAGAAAATATCGCTTCTGCGGACCTTGGAGGGCATATGTGCTTGCGGTTCTACGAAACCAAGCCGCTTCTGCAGAGAAATGACCCCACCTATGGTCATTGCTCGCCCAACCCAAACTTGCTTCTTCGGCTCTAAAGCCGCTTCTGTGATGCCGAACCTGCGGCATCACAGTGCGTAGGTGCGATTGCACCATAACCTCAGCCGGGGCAGAAATTCTTCCAAGTCCAAAATGGTTCCGGATTCAATCTGAATCACATCCGGGGCCCCGTCCAAACATACCATTAAGTCCCAAATCACATAAGGGGCCTACTAGAGGCCTAAAATCACATGAAACAACATCAAATCTACGAATCCCAACCCAATTCAAACTTTTGAATCCATGAAGTTTCAACTTCCAAACTAATGTCGATTCATACCAAACCAACTCCGATTAGCCTCAATATATGTGCACAAGTCATAAGGGACACAACGAACCTATTCTAACTTTTGGAATTGGAATCCGACCCCGATATCGATAAAGTCAACTCTCGGTCATACTTCTCACCTTTCTAACTTTCACCAATTCAAGCCAAAATGACCTACGGACCTCCAAATCAATGTTCGACATACGTCCTAAGGACAAAATCACCACAGGAAACTATCAGAACCATCAAAAATCCATTCCGGAGTAGTCTACACAAAAGTCAAACTCAGGTCAACATTTTCAACTTAAGCTTCCAACTTTGGGACTAATTGTTCAATTCACTCAAAAACTTACTCAAAACCAAACTAAACACCCCGGCGAGTCATATAACCACAATATAATATACACAACAACAATAACAACAACAACAACAACCTAGTAAAATCCCATAAGTAGGGTCTTGGGAAGGTAGTGGGTACGTATACATTACCCCTACCCCGCGGAGTAGAGAGGCTATTTTCGAAAGACCCTCGGCTCAAGAAGATGAACAAATACAATAAATCACAGAAATAATAACAACAACATAAGGACCAGAAAATAGATGGAAAGCAATAGCAATAACAAGTAAATAAGGCCTGGTACTATGAAAAAA
Organism: Nicotiana paniculata; assembly: GCA_005239505.1. NCBI lineage: Eukaryota > Viridiplantae > Streptophyta > Magnoliopsida > Solanales > Solanaceae > Nicotiana > Nicotiana paniculata. The sequence continues at coordinate 38,360 of ML332125.1, forward strand.
ATGAAAGAATAGTATGAACACAACATTAACCACTAGCAATCTAAGACAAAACCCTATCAGACTAGTCTCACACCCGGAACGATGTAGAAAAATTCTCAACTGCCTCCTAACTTACAACCCTAGTGCTCGACCTCCACACCTTCCTATCAAGGTCCATGTCCTCGAAAATCTGAAGCCACGCTATGTCCTGCCTGATCACCTCTCCCCAATACTTCTTAGGTCACCCTCTACCTCTTCTCGTACCAGCTAAATCCAACCGCTCATACCTCCTTACCGAGGCTTCTGGACTTCTCCTTTGCACGTGCTTGAAGCATCTGCGCTTCGCTTCCCACGTATTTTCATCCATAGGAGACACACCCACCTTCTGCAGAATATCTTCATTCCTAATCTTATCCATCCTAGGGTGCCCGCACATCCATCTCAACATCCTCATTTCTTCCATCTTCTGGATGTGTGAGTTCTTAACTGGCCAACACTCTTCCTCATACAACATGGCTGGTCTAACCACCTCTCTATAAAACTTACCTTTAAGCATCAGTGGCACTTTCTTGTCACACATGACTCCAGATGCTAAACTCCATTACCCCACCCCACCCGAATATGGTGTGCGACATCCTCGTCGATCTCCCCATCCTCCTGGATAACCGACCTAACTTACTTGAAACTGCCTCTCTTGGGGATGACCTATGTCCCAAGCCTCACGTCCATGCCCGATTCACTCGACTCGGCGCTGAACTTACACTCCAGGTATTCTATTTTCGTCCTGCTCAACTTGAAACCCTTAGACTCAAGGGTCCGTCTCCAAACCTTCAGTCTCTCGTTAACACCGCCTCGCATCTCATCAATCAGAACTATGTCACTAGTGAATAACATAAGGAAGGCAATAAATAGGGGAACAGGGCTTAAATACTCAAAACGACCGGTCGGGTTGTTACATAGATCATGACTTGTAATACTAGTCATTGGGTTATAGTACAAAATTTCAGTTATTTCATTATTTATTTCTCATTAATATAATTTGGAATATGTCGACAGGTTGTTGGCTTACCTAATCGGTTGGATTAGGTGCCATCAGGACTAGAGGATTTTGGGTCGCAACAGCTCATGTACCTGTTGACACCAGATTTTGGGGTGGTTGTTGTAGTATTTCAGTTATTTTTATTAAATATTTATGAGATTTCTGTTGTTGAGTTTATTAAAACATGTTTTATTCAAATGTTTAGATGTTATGTGATCGTCGACTTGCCTAGAAAACGTGTTAGGCGTCATCACGACAGGTTGAGATTTGGGTCGTGACACCAGCCCCAGCATATCCTACGCCTGCGATAGACAAACCGCTTCTGCAGTCTCGCACCTGCGACCAGATCTTCGCAGGTGCAGTTGCACTAGTCTCAGCAATATTCACAAATTCCACTAAGTCCCAACATGATCTGAAACTCATCTGAACCACAGTCGGGGCTCCTAAGACCCCGTCCAAACATACCAACAAGTCCCAAAATACGATACGAACTTACTGGAAGCCTCAATTCATATCAAGCAACATCAAAATCATGAATCATACCCCATTTCAAGCCTAATGAAACCAATGAACTTCCAACTTCTACAACTAATGTCGAACCATATCAAATCGACTACGATTGACCTCAAATTTTACACACAAGTCATAAATGACTCAGCGGACCTATTCTAACTTCTGAAGCCAAAATCTAAAGGCACTATCAACAAAGTCAACTCCCCGTCAACCCTCTCAAGCTTCCAAACATTCAACTTTCCAACTTTCCCCAAAAATCATCAAACTAACTTATAGACCTCCAAATCAATATCCGTACATACGCCTAAGTCCAAAAGCACCATACAAAGATATTGGAACCATCAAAATTTTATTCTGGAATTGTTTACACATAAGTCAAACTCTGCTCAACTCTTCCAACTTAAGCTTCCAACCTTGCGACTAGATGTCCTAGTTTACTCGAAATATTCATGGAACCAAACCAATCATCCCGGCAAGTCACATAATCACAAATAAATTTAAAAAAGCAATCTATAGAGAAACGGAGCTAAAATATACAAAATGACCGCCCGGATAGTTACACAGGTCATTACAAAGGTAAACAGAAATTTACAGCAATTGTAGCAGGAGGAATAGTGGCTATCATTTTTTAAGGTGTAGTTTATTACTTCATGAAGTCTTGGGGCTAGAAGGATGACAGTAAGCCTTAAATTTTGTCTAATATTCAAAGAGTATATTATCCATTAAAGGATAGGTAATTGTTCAATATAACTTCTTTGTAGGAAGTCTCTCTCTTCTGTTTTTATTTCATAGTACTTGTAATTCTGGTCCAACAAACTTTACAGAAAGGAGTTGTTTGATAGATACGTAATCTAAGCTAGACTCATGACTAATTAACTAAATTAAATTGCTAGGTCACTTGTTAAATAATGAATTCAAATTTGAAAATTGGACTTCTCTTTCTAAAATTGTTGAAGAAAACCATAAAGGGCTCTATCTCAATTGCAAGGGTCACTCTCTCAATCCCAATTCGTCTATAAACACGAGCATAAAAAAGTAGACCAGTATTTCTCCACAACAAGTTCCAAAATTTCAAAAACAGAAAACAAACGCGTTACCAACGGATTGGTGGGATGAATAACTTTTCTTTGCACTTAATCAACGATTTCATATTTGGGTCCAAAAAATAAGAAATTCTACTACCTCTTCAATGAATCCTATACGGCATGAACCCGAATAATCGGGTAAGTAAATTCTGAATATGGTTAAGTGAAAAAAATTAAAAAAAATTAAAAAATATACTGCAGTAGCCTCTTGACCACGTTGCACCTCTATTAAGGCTCATCTGCACTATCTGGTATCATGTGAAAATAGAGGGGTGGAAAAATAGGTAAGGAGGTATATCTAATTACGTTACTTTGATAATCTGCTTCAATATTTTTTTATTTTCATTGATAATTTTTTTATCATTTTCAGAAAAATATAGATACAGATAGCTCCAATTCAATGGTTTGATCATTAACTTTGTCAGAGCTTGTGATTATGGTGGATGTGTGAACAAAGTAGTGCAGATTTCTCATGATGAATGTGCATTTTGTGTTACTGGAGAAGTGTATTTGTATGGATGTTATTTGAGCTATAGCTATGGTAAAAATATGATTTCTAGAGACCTAGATCAAGGTAAATTGTCTACTAAGAAATCTTGTTTATGTAATTTAATTTTTTTTCTTCTCATTCCCTTCTTTAATTTGTTAGGGAATCAACTTCTATGATATATAATATATCCCTCAGTAGTTGAACAAGTGTTACCAAAGGAGTTTATTATGTTTCGGGCTATTATATTCATTGCCTTAATTAAGCTTTCGATTAGATGTTCAAAATCCTTTATTCACGAAGAATCAAGAGATCTTTGTTGATGTTCGTGACTAATTGGATCACGAATTACGAAATAAGGCTGGTAGAAGTGACAAGCAATCGTCGCTATCGAACGAAGCTTTACTCTAGTGTTAGACTAACATAGATCTTACTGTTACCTCTGACAATAAACATGAAGTAACTAATACTAGTATGGGTAATTGTTCAATATAACTTCTTTGCAGGAAGTCTTTCTCTTCTTGTTTTATTTCGTAGTACTTATGATTTTTGTCCAACAAAATTTATAGAAAGGAGATTTTGATAGATACGTAATCTACGCTAGACTCATGACTAAATAACCTCATTAAATTGCTAGGTCCCTTGTTAAATAATAAATTCAAATTTTACAATTGGACTTCTCTTTCTAAAATTGTTGAAGACAACCATAAATGGCTCTATCTCAATTTCAAGGGTCACTCTCTCATCATCCATTCGTTCATAAACATAAGCATGAAAAATTATCAGTATTTCTCCGTAACAAGTTCCAAAATTTCAAAAACAGAAAACAAACGCGTCACCAACGGGTTGGTGGGATGAATAACTTCTCTTTGCACTTAATCAAAGATTTCGGATCTGGGTCCAGAAAATAAGAAGTTCTACTACCTCTTCAATGAATCCTATACAACGTGAACCTGTCACGATCCCAATTTCCTCCGTAAGATGTCGTGATGACACCTAGGTTCGACATCTAAATAAGCCTAACATTTGATAACAAATGAACTGATATAATTAACAAAATAATAAAAAACAATCTGATAAACTCATATAAACCTCTGAAAAATAGAATCTCAACCATACACTCCCCAAGAACGGTGGAACATAATCATAAGCTCTATAGAATAAACTAAAGTGTCTAGTACATCACTGTCTGATAGAAAATACAACAGTAAATAAGAACAACCAAAGGTGAATTCGAGGTCTGCGGACGTGAAGCAGGTATACCTTGAAGTCTCCAAAGAAGCAACTCAATCAACTCTAGCATCCAAGACGGGTAGACGTATCTGGATCTGCACAAAATTGAGCATAAGCGTAGTATGAGTACACCACAATGGTATGCATTAAGTATCAAGCCTAACATCGGTAGAGTGTTGACGAGGTCAGGTCAAGAAACCTAGTAGTATATAAGTAAACAGAATGAAACCATAAATGCGAATATAATGGAAAGCGGATAAATAACAGATACGAACAAGATAATAGCATGAACTAATACCGAAAATTAAACATGGAAATTTATAAGTGGGTATTTTTCCAACTTATCTCGTCTTTAATCTTTTTTTTTGCTATGTTTGGTTGGTAAAATCGTGTGTTTAAAATAATTACTTCTATTTTACAGATTTTATGTGATTTAGAAGTGATGGTGAAGAAACCAAGTGAAAATGAGTCCAAAAGGAGCTAAAATGAAGAATGAAAATCAGCCCAGTGAATTACCCTTCGTGAACGCGAAGCAGAAGGAAGCCAAACCTTCGCGAACACAGAGAAGCAGGAAGACAAACCTTCGTGAACGTGAAGGATATAACGTGAACACGAAGCTGTAGAAATCAAACCTTCGCGAACGCGGAGGATGGATCGCGAACACGAAGAAGAAATGGACGGAGAAATTGGGCAATTTTGGAATTTCATGTTTTTGACCCCAAATTATTTAATACACGACCTAGCTCATTTGTAAAATATCTTTGGCAGCTTTGGCCATATCTTGAGAAGAGAACACAAGTTTTGGAGTTAAGGTTCTGGCACACATACTTGGGTCTTTAAGATTTGAAACTTTTGGTTGAGAATTTCTTACCCATTTATGCTCATTTCTTCATTTCCTTGCTTTGTATTGAATATCTAAGTATGTATTAATTTTTCCAACATTTATATCTTGTTTATGGGAATATCCATATTTAAAGTGTGGATTAAATATCTTGTTGTGCTTATGTATTGAACGATTTTATTTATTATGAGGTGAGTTATTGTTTCTTTAATTATTCATGTTATTTAATATTTTTAAAGGGATTAGCTAACCCTAGAACTCGCCCATTAACTTCGAATTGATTTTGGAAAAGATAATTTGGCATTGGGAAAGATTAATTAACAAGAACTGAGATTTTTAACCCTCACTTTATAGATTCTACCTAGGGATAGGATTGAACTGCTTATATCCATATTTGGGTGTGCTTAATCTCTTAATTGTTTTAGGGATAATTCAATTAGGAAGTCTTGTTAGTTTTCGGAAGAAGCTAATAGAGAATTATTACCCGAGGCTAATTAACATAAACTCGCTCATATTTGTAAAATCGTGAAATACATTGGATCTTTACTTGAGTGTAATTCCCTGTGCATCTATAATTGTAACCATTGATCATTTTACTTGCTTTCTAGTTTAGTTTACATTTTCGCAATTAGTTATAAATATTTTCTCAAAACCATTTTAAGTGTTTGGCTTAGCATAATAAGTGATAATTCTCTTACACACCTAATCGCCTACAGATTGTTCTCTGTGGGATTCAACCCCGACTCATAGTTGGGTAAATTATATTGCATGCGACCGTGTCCATTTACTTTCTTGTAGTGGATTTGGACGTCATTAGAAACAACATAAAAGAAGCAACTAAACATAACCAAAATGATCATATGCGGACAACATCTGCTAGGACAAGGAAGAACAAAACAACACAAACGCCTTTGCAACATGAGATAAACAATAAAATCACAACGAGGTACCACTTCGTATAAATCAAGAATCACAACCGAGGTACCGCCTCATATTAACAATATCTCAATTTCAAACACAATCTTTCTGTATGCCGCCGCGTGAGCTTTACATTTGAAATACATTTTGAAAACACTTTTCCCTAATTAGCTACACGTACTTTAGCCCACCTTATGACGCAGCGTGGCTTCATGTAGTTCCCCTACAAGTAACACACACATAAGTCCCATCTTGTACCGCCTCATGTACATTAACCCCAAGCCTTATACTGCCGCATGCACGTCAATAGCATATCACAATAACAACTCGCAACCCAAGTGCTCGTATATCACAACTTACCAACAATCAACAATATCAATGTTACAACAACAATAGCACATGGCTCCACCACAATGGGTACAAGAATATCAACAATAACAACAAGGAATGTAAAATACTTTTCAAGGAAGATGTTTCAATAATTAAAATTTTGCCTCAACATGATAACGACTTTCACAACTTCAACACCAATAACTCAACAGTGAGGAAATGTATAACCACGAGATTAAACAAGATAATTCACAATGAAAGAGATAACGTATAACAATGACTTCAAATAATGGAAATAAATAAGGGAATGGATAACATGAACAACAACTTCAAGTAATGATAATCAATAAGAAGAATATAACATGAACAATAACTTAAAACAATCATAATTAACAATAAAGAGATAACATGTAGCAATGAAAGAGGCACCACGTTCAACTAAAGCATGAGAGCAATTATCAAGTAGGATGTAGAAAAATTTCTAAACAAGTCAATTAAGGTATATAAGGATAGACTAACACAAATAAGGATAGATTGACGATGAGAAATTATAACATGATATGGCATCTCAATTAAAGCATGTAAATAGTCTAAGTAGCCTAAACCGGTGAAATACCACGTACAACCCGTGTATGCACTCGTTACCTTGCGTACACAACTTTCACATAGCACAAAAGACACAATCAATACCAAATCCTAAGGGGTAGTTCCCCTGCACGAAGTTAGGCAAGACACTTACCTCAACTAGGCCAATTCAACACTCGAAAATAGTTTTTCCCTTAAAATTTACCTCTACGTGGCTCAAATCTGACCAAAATTGACTTAGTATCATCAAACAATGCTAGGAAATCAATTACAACAGATAAAGCTAAGATAATTACACTTTTCCCAAAAAGTCCACAAAAATCAACCCGGGGCCCCCCCGGTAAAACCCGGGTCCAATGGTAGATTCTGACTACCCATGACCTCCACGAGTTCATATATGTGATTAGTTTCAATATTCGAGTCCCATTCGACTCTCAAAACTCAATTTCTTATTTTTCAAAAACTTGGCAAGGTTTCACAATATTTCACTTCGATTCACATGGTCTTGATTTTAAAGTCTAAGATATATTGATGGAACATGATTAGAAATAGACTAGAATCACTTACCTAAGATTTGTAGGTGAAAATCTCCCCTCCAAATCGCCCCCTACCAAGTATAGGGTTCAATAATGAGAGACTGCTTTCAAAATTCCCGTCTCCCAGCTCAATTACTAGTTGCAGGTGTCGCATTTGCGACACATGGTTCGAATTTGCGAACCCTCGCAATTGCGGACCAGGTGTCGCATTTGCGAACCCTACCAGCCTCAGCATTCATGGCAATTGCGATAGGGGCTTCGTAATTTCAAAATGGGGGGCATTGCAAAAGCAAACAAAATATTGGCAAATGCGAACTAAGGCAAAAAACTCCAATTTTTGCAATTGCGACATCAGATCCCCCACTGTCACCTTCGCAATTGCGATGTGCTCGCAATTGTGATACATGAGCACCGGCATCACCAAAAGTCCAATTTCAGTTCAAACCATTTCAAAACATGTCTGAAACTCATCCGAGCCCTCGAGGCTCCAAACCAAACATCTACACAAGTCAAAAATCATTATATGAACTCGTTTGTGCGATCAAAACATAAAACTAACTTCTAAAACTACGAATCGAACACTAAAACGCATAAATTTCAAAGTAAAGTTCAAGATTTTCAATAGTTACAACTAAACGTCTGAATCCTATCAAATCAACTCCAAATGCAACACTATTTGCAAACAAGTTCTAAATACTATAATAGACCTATTCCAAGTCCCATAATCAAATTTCGAGCTCGATAGCTAAAAGTCAACCTACGGTCAAACCTTTCAACTTCAAATTGCTAAATTTCGGCAAATCAACATAAATCAGCGTACAGACTTCTAAAGTCACTTTCGGGAATACGCCCAAGTACAAAATCACGATACGAAGCTATCGGAGTCATCAAAACATAATTTCGGGATAATTTTCACAAAAGTCAAAGTTTGATCAACATTTCTAATGTAAGCTTCTAAGTCAAGAATCAAAGGGTCCAAATAAACTCGAAAGCTTCCTGGAACAAAACTAACTAACCCTGCAAGTCATAAAATCATAAGCATACATGTGTAAATCATAAAAAGGGGTAACGGGGCGCAATTAGACAAAATCGCTGATCGGCTCGTTACATTCCGCCCCCCCCCCCCCNCCAAAAAATAAATGTTTATCCTTGAACGTTCATAAGGACATACCTGAAGTGGTAAATAGATGAGGTTAACGTCTCCACATGTCATGCTCGGTCCCCCAGGTTGCCTCCTCGCGGATGACCGCCATTGAACCTTCACTTAAGCAATGTTCTTCGATCTCAACTTTTGGGTCTGTCTGTCCAAGATAGACAAAGGCTCATCAATATAAGTCAAATCCTCATCCAATTGGATTGTGCTAAAGTCTAAAACATGAGATGCATCACCATAATACTTTGAAGCATAGAAACATGGAACACCAGATGAACCACAGATAAACTAGGTGGCAATGTAAGCTTGTATGCCACCTCACCAATCCTCTCAATGATCTCAAAAGGCCCGATATACCTAAGACTCAACTTTCCCTTCTTCCCGAACCTCATCACACCCTTCATGGCTGAAACCCGGAGCAAGACTCACTCTCCAACCATTAATGCAACATCGCAAACCTTCTGATCTGCATAACTCTTCTGTCTAGATTGGGTTGTACGAAGCCGATCCTGGATCATTTTGACCTTCTCCAAGACATTTCTAACCAAATCTGTGCCTAATAACTTAGTATCCCCGGCTCAAACCAACCAACCGGGGAACAACATTGTCTCCCATATAAGGCCTCATAAGGAGCCATATGATTACTTGATTGGTAGTTGTTCTTGTAGGAAAACTCTGCAAGTGGCAAGAACTGATCCCAAGTAACCACGAAATCCAGAACACAAGCACGAAGCATATCCTCCAATATCTGAATGGTGCACTCGGACTATCTGTCCATCTAGGGATGAAATGTTGTACTCAACTTAACCCGTGTGACTAGCTCACTCTATACATTTCTCCACAAGTGCGATGTGAACTGCGTATCCCGGTCAAAGATGATGGATACCATCATGCCATGAAATCACACAATCTCGCGGATATAGATCCAAGCCAGTTGCTCTGAAGAATAGGTAGTCATTACCGGAATGAAATGAGTCGACTTGGTCAACCTGTCCATAATCACCCATGCTTCATAAAATTTCTTCTAAGTCGTAGGAGCCGAACAATGAAGTCCATGGTGACACTCTTCCATTTTCACTCAGTAATCTCAAGTCTCTGAAGCCAACCACCTGGCCTCTGATGCTAGAAATTTAGGCACCGAGCTACATACTCCACTATGCTTTCTTCATCCTCTCCACCAATAGTACTGTTTCAAATCCTGATACATCTTAGCGGCATCCGGATGAATGGAGTACCTCAAACTATGGGCCTCCTGAAGAATCAACTCACACCCACATCCATATTGGGCACATATAACCAGCCCTGCATCCTTAACACACTGTCATCCCCAATAGAAACCTCCTTGGCATCACTGTGTTGAACCGTGTCCTTGAGGACAAGCAAATTGGGGTCGTCATACTTACGATCTCTGATACGATCGTATAGAGAAGATAGAGAAACCACCCAAGAAAGAACTTGACTGGGCTCTAGAACATCCAATCAACAAACTAGTTGGCTAAGGCCTGAACATCCAATACTAATGGCCTCTCCGCTACCGGTAGATATGCTAAACTCCCCAAACTCTCTGCCTTTCGACTCAAGGCATCGGCCACCATATTGGCCTTCCTAGGATGATATAGAATGGTGATATCATTGTCCTTAAGAAACTCTAACAACCTCCGCTGCTGCAAGTTAAAATCTTTCTGCTTGAACAGATGTTGTAAACTCCGGTGGTTGATAAAAAGCTCGCAGGGGACACCGTAAAAATAATGCCACCAGATCTTAATGTATGAACAATGGATGCCAACTGTCGTGGACCGGATAATTCTTCTCGTGGGTCTTCAGATGTCGAGATGCGTAGGCAATCACCCTACCATCTTGCATCAATACTGTGCCAAGGCCAACACGTGGAGCATTATAATACACAGTATAAGATCTCAAAATCAGAGGCAACACCAACACTAGGGTTGTAGTCAAAGAAGTCTTGAGATTTTCAAAGCTCGCCTCACACTCCTCGAACCATCTTAAAAGAGCACCCTTCTGGGTCAATTTGGTCATAGGTGCAGCAATAGATGAGAAACCCTCTATGAAACGATGATAATACCCGGCCAAACCAAGGAAACTCTGGATCTTAGTGGCTGAAGACGATCTGGGCCAAATCTACACTGCTTCAATCTTTTTTGGATCTACCTTGATCCCCTCACTCGACACCACATGACCCAAAAATGCCACTGAATCAAGAGATAATTCACACCTTGAGTTTTTGCATATAGCTTCTTTTCTCTCAAGGTCTGAAGCACGATCCTCAGGTGCTGCTCATGATTTTCCCGACTGTGGGAGTACACCAAGATGTCGTCAATAAACACAATGACGAATAAATTAAGATATGGATGAAATATATTGTTCATCAGGTGTATAAATGATGTTGGGGCGTTGGTCAACCCAAAAGACATCACAAGGAACTCGTAGTGAAAATACCGAGTCTTAAAAGTAGTCTTCGGAATATCCAGATCCCGTATCTTCAGCTGATGATAAGCTGACCGCAAATCAATCTTTGAGTACACTCCAGCACCCTGTAGATGATTGATCAAATAATTCATTAATGCGTGGAAATGGATACCTTTTCTTCACCGTAACCTTGTTCAACTACCGATAATCAATACACACGCGCATAGAACCATCCTTCTTCTTCACAAACAAGACAGGAGCACCCCACGGTGATACACTAGGCCGAATGAAACCCTTATCAAGAAACTCTTGCAACTGCTCCTTTAACTCCTTCAGCGCCGCTGGGGCCATACAATATGGTGGAATAGAAATGGGCTGAGTTCCCATCAACACGTCAATGCCAAAATTGATATCCCTATAGGGCAACATGCTTGAAAGATCCGCTGGAAATACATCCAAAAAGTCTCTCACTATAGGAACTAACTTAACGATATGAGCATCACCACTGACAACTCTCACAAAGGCTAGTTAAGCATCACACCCCTTCTCAACCATCCATTGAGCCTATAGAATTGACACAAACTTGCTAAGAACATAATCCAAGGCACCCTTTCACTCTAACTGTGGCAAACCTAGCATAGCCAGCGTCTTAATCTGGGCGTGATAATCTAGAAGCATGATAGGGCGACACTTAGTCCATGCCTAAGATAACATAAAAGTATACCATACTAAATATCAATATATCAACTCTGGCTCAAAACCACCAATAACAACTAAATATGACCAATACACGCGATCTACTATGATAGAATCTCCCACATGTGGGGACACATAAACACGAGAACTCAAAGAATCACGAAATATATCCAAATACGGAGCAAAGTAAGATGACACATATGAATAAGTGGATCTCAGATCAAATTAGACTGATGAATCTCGATGGCAAACCGGAATCGTACATGTAATGACTGCATCTAAAGAAACTGCCTCAGTCCTACCAGGAACAACATAGAATCTGCCATGACGTCCCCCTCTAGGGCGACCTCTACTTGCCCGTCCTCCACCCCTAGCTGGTTGTGTGGGTGAAGTGGCAACTGGGGTAACAACCATGACCTGAGAAGTCTATGGACTTGACTGAATCCGTTAAGAATTAGTGGTATGTGGAGGTGCACCCCTCCTGAGTCTGGGGCAATCTCTAACCATGTGGCAGTTATCACCACACTCAAAACAAGCTCTCAGTGAGCGTGGATGCTGGGAATGACTCGGGCCTAGCCGGCTGGACTGACTGCCGAAGGCACCCCGTGTAGGAGGTGCACTAGAAAGTGGCTGAGCAAAGTGTGAAACCTGGGATCTCGAAATACCCGGAGCACCACTAGAAGCTGGAAGTTCTGAATGAATTGGATGTCTCACAAATCCTCTACCATGATGAATTGTAGCTGTCTCGTGACCACCACTAAATCCTCCCATACCACGAGGCCTCTTGGCCTCCTTGTCCTCCATCTCACGGCCCTGCATACCCTCCAACCTACGTGCAATCTCTACCACTTGCTGATATGAGGTATTTGTCTCCAACTCTCGAGCCATGCTGAACCTAATACATTAGTAGAGCCTCTCGATGAATCAACGGACTTGCTCTCTAACTATAGAAACCAAGTCAGGTGTATGTTTGGACACGTCATTGAATCGGACAACATAATCCGACACTGTCATAGTACCCCTGGCGCAGCTGCTCAAACTCTGCACGCCATGCATCCCTAAGGGTCCGGGGAACAAACTCCCTCAAGAACAACTCTGAAAATCGGTTCCATATAAGTGAAGTTGCATCGGCTGGACTACCCTCCTTGTAAACTCGCCACCACTGATATACTACTCCTGACAGTTAGAAAGTAGTGAAAGAAACCCCACTCGTCTCCACAATACCCATGGTGCAGAGAATATGGTGGCACTCCTCAAGAAAACCTTATGCATCCTCTGAAGCCAAACCACTGAAAGTAGGAGGGTGATACTTCTTGAACTTCTCAAGCCCAAGTTTCTTCTCCTCAAATGTTGTTTCCCTAACTATAGGCTGAATTGGAATAATGGATTGTGCCGCTATAACCTCTGGGACCTGATCAACCTGGACCCACTACTCTGGGGTTTAGGCCGCGGGAGTCTGAGCTCCTCCCCTAGCCTGAGATGTGACAGTTCAGGTGGAATCAACCCCGCCTGATCTAGAGTACCAAACATGCTCAAGAAATGTGTGAGGGTTTCCTGAAGTGCAGGGGTGGGAACAGGCGCCTTGGGTGTCTGTCCTCCAACTGGAGATACTAGTGGATCCTTTATCACAGCTCGGGCAGGTGCTCTAGCTGCACCACGTGGCCGTTCTCGGCCTTTGTCCTGGCCTCGACCTCTCGCGGCTCTAGTAGGGGGCGCGGGTGTCTGATCGTTAGATCCAGTGGTGTCTGTCCTCGCCATCTGTGAGAGAATCAAAAGTCAAAGATTCAGTTTTCGAAGTCAACCAATTCGTAAGATAAGGAATCAAAGAAGTGAAGTTTTCCTAATTCTTTCGTAGCCTCTTGAAGAAAAGTACAGACATCTCTGTACCAATCCTCCCTAAAGCTTTGATACTAACTTGTCACGACCCCAATTTCCCTCCGTAGGATGTCGTGATGGCACCTAGTCTCTACGACTAGGTTATCCTAACATTTGATAACAACGGAACATATATAATTAACAAAATACTACAAACCAATCTAATAAACTCATATAAACCTCTGAAAAATAGAATCCCAGCCATACACTCCCCAAGAACAGTGGAACAAAGTCATAAGCTCTACAGAGTAAACTAAAGTGTCTAGTACATCACTCTCTGAAAGAAAATACAATAGAAAATAAGAACAAGGGAAAGAGACTCTAAGGCCTGCGGACGTGAAGTCTCTAAAGTAGCAACTCAATCAACTTTAGCATCCAGCACGGGCAGACGTACCAAGATCTACAAAACAAATATGCAAAAACGTAATATGAGTACACCACACTGATACCCAGTAAGTATCAAGTCTAACCTCGGTAGAGTAGTGACGAGGCCAGGTCAATACACCTACAAGGATATAAATAAACAGAATGAAACCATAATATCAAATAGTAATGGAAAATGGAGAAATAACTTATACGAACAAGATAATAGCATGAACATATACTGAAAATTAAACATGGAAATAATGTAAAAGAAACAACTGAAGAGAACCAAAATGATTATATACGGACAATATCCGTTAGGAAAAGGAACAACAAAATAACTGAAATGCCTTCGCAACATGAGATAAACAACAAAATCACAATGAGGTACCGCCTCATGTACAATAAGAATCACACCGAGGTATCTCCTCGTATAAATCAAGAATCACAACCGAGGTATCTCCTCGTATTCACATTTCTCAATTTCAATCACAATCTTTCCTTGTGCCGCCGCGTAAGCCTTACATTTTGATACTAGGCTAGAAACTCGTGTTTTAGCCGTAGTATTGCACTCTAATTACTGCATTTTACGTCTGTTTGAGTTTAAATGATAGTGAATTACACTTAGTAAATGTTTTATGCCCTGCAAGAAGTGATTCCGAGTTTAAAAGTTAATTTGGAGTTAAATCGATCAATTTGGAGCATTGAAGTCTGGGGAGGGACCTAAACTCCCGCTGCCCACACTCTAGAGCAGCGAGTTCATGTTGGTCAGGTTCCAGGTATCATGGCGACACAGCCTGTGGACCTATTTTAGCAGGTGGTAAAGATCGTTTGCCGGGTAGAGGATAGGTGGGTCCAATAGAGAGAGGACAGACGAGGTCAGGAGAGAGAGTACAGGGAGGAAAGGGGACCTCGTAGACTGAAGAGATCCGATGGTCCTTATTTTGGAGATAGGGTACGGCATGGTAGAGGTTTTATGGTTTAGCCAGCTCAGTTTGCGTTTCAGGCTTCGCACAGTATTTCAAGTATTCATGAGTCTCAGGGTACCCGTACCGCGCAGTTTCCACAACCACGTCAGTAGCAAGGTTTTTTTGAGTGTGGCGACACTCGCCATTTGGTGAGGATTTCCCCCAGACTTAGGAGGGGTGCACCTCCACAAACTTCTCAGGCACCGCGTTCCCCACCGGGTCCTCAGGCCATGATTCCAGCACCAGCTGCTATTCCATATGCTCAACCAGCTCGAGGTGGAGGTCGGGGAGGTAGAGGTTGACCTAGAAGGGGAGGCCAGGCCAGATACTATGCCCTTCCATCCCGTTCAGAGGCCGTTGCTTCAGATTCAGTCATCACAGGTATTGTCCCTGTCTGTCATATGGATGCACAAGTATTATTTGACCCAAGCTCTACGTATTCATATGTGTCTTCTTATTTTGCTCCACATTTGGGGATATCTCAGGATTCTTTGAGTTCCCCTGTTTATGTATCTACTCATGTGGGAGATTCTCTTGTTGTGGACTGCATATATCGATCTTGTTTGATTGCTCTTAGTGGTTTTGAGACCAGAGCCAATTTGTTATTGCTCTGTATGGTAGATTTTGATGTTATCTTAGGCATGGACTGATTGTCTCCCCATTATGCTATTATTGATTGTCATGCTAAGATCGTGACGTTGGCTATACCAGGCTTACCGCGGTTAGAGTGGAGCGGCACCTTAGAGTATACTCCCCGCAGGGTCATTTCATTTCTTAAGGCTCAGCGATTGGTTGAGAAGAGGTGTGATGCATATCTGGACTATGTGAGAGATGTCAGTGTTGATACCCCTACAGTTGAGTCAGTTCCAGTAGTGAGGGGATTCCCCTATGTGTTTCCAGCTGATCTTTCGGTCATGCCGCCCGATAGAGATATTGATTTTGGCATTAATTTGTTGTCAAACACTCATCCCATATCTATTCCTCCTTACCGTATGGCTCCTCATAAGTTGAAGGAGAATTTGTAGGAGTTGCTTGATAAGGTTTCATCAGACCCAGTGTATCACCTTGGGGTGCTCCTGTCTTGTTTGTGAACAAAAAGGATGGTTCTATGTGTATGTGTATTGACTGTCGGCAGTTGAACAAGGTCACAGTGAAGAAAAGGTATCCTTTTCCTTGAATCGATGATTTATTTGATAAGTTATAGGGTGTCAGGGTGTTTTCCAAGATTGAATTGCATTCTGGTTATCATCAGCTGAAGATTCGGGAGCCGGATATCCCGAAGACTGCTTTCAAGACCAGATATGGTCATTATGAGTTTCTTGTCATGTCATTCGGGCTGACCAATGCCCCAGCAGCCTTTATGCCTTTGATATGCAGTGTGTTCCGGCCTTATCTTGATTCCTTCTTCATTGTGTTCATTGACGACATCCTGGTATATTCCCGGTCTCGGGAAGATCATGAGCAACACCTGAGGACTGTGCTTCAGACTTTGAGTGAGAAGAGATTGTATGCAAAATTTTCTAAGTGTGAATTTTGGCTTGATTCAGTGGCATTCTTAGGTCATGTAGTGTCTTTTGATAGGATCAAGGTTGATCCAAAGAAAGTGGAGGCAGTACAGAGTTGTCCTAGACCATCATCAGCTACGGAGATCCACAGTTTCCTTAGTTTGGCGGGATACTACCGTCATTTTGTAGAGGGGTTTTCATCTATTGCAACACCTACGACCAAGCTGACCCAGAAGGGTGCTCCATTCAGGTGGACTGAGGAGTGTGAGGAGAGCTTTCAGGAGCTCAAGATAGCTTTGACTACAGCCCCAATATTAGTATTGCCTACAGGTTCAGGGTCTTAAAGTGTCTATTGTGATGCCTCGAGGATTGGCCTTGGAGTGGTATTGATGCAGGAAGGTAGGGTGATTGCCTACGTGTCTATACAGTTGAATGTGCATGAGAAGAATTATCCTATCCACGATCTCGAGTTAGCAGCTATTGTTCACGCCTTGAAGATCTGGCTTCATTATTTGTACGGTGTTCCTTGTGAGATCTACACTAATCATCGGAGTTTGTAGCACCTGTTCAAGCAAAAGGACCTTAATTTGCGTTAGAGTAGGTGGTTGGAGCTACTTAAGGACTATGATATCACTATATTGTACCACCCTGGGAAGGCCAATGTAGCGGCCGACGCCTTGAGTCACCGGGCGGAGAGTTTGGGGAGTTTGGCATATCTTCTGGCAGCTGAGAGGCCCTTAGTCTTGGATGTTCAAGCCTTAGCCAGTCAGTTTGTGAGATTGGATATTTCAGAGCCGAGCCGAGTGTTGGCTTGTGTGGTTGCTCAATCTTCTCTTTATGATCGTATTAGGGAGTGGATGATCCCCATCTTCTAGTTCTTCAGGACAGTTTTTGGTGAAGTGATGCCAGAGATGTGACTATTGGTGATGATGGTATGATGAGGATGCAGGGCCGGATATGTGTGCCCAATGTTGATGGGCTTCGAGAGTTTATTCTTGATGAGGCCCACAGCTCGCGGTACTCCATCAATTCGGGTGCCGCGAAGATGTACCAGGATTTGAGACAACACTATTGGTGGAGAAGAATGAAGAAGGATATCATTGGGTTTGTAGCCAAGTGTCTCAACTGTCAGCAGGTGAAATATGAGCATCAGAGACCGGGTGGCTTACTTCAGAGGTTAGAGATCCTAGAGTGGAAGTGGGAGCGGATCACCATGAACTTTGTAGTTGGACTTCCACGGACTTTGAGGAAGTTTGATATTATTTGGGTGATTGTGGATCGGCTGACAGAGTCGGCTCATTTTATCCGAGTGTTGACTATGTACTCTTCAAAGAGATTGGCTGAGATTTATATCAGAGAGATCGTCCGCCTTCACGGTATTCCAGTATCTATTATTTCATACAAAGGTACACAGTTCACATCATGGTTCTGGAGAGTCGTACAACAGGAGTTGGGTATTAGGGTGGAGCTGAGCACAACCTTTCACCCTCAGACGGACGGACAGTCCGAGCGCACAATTCAGATACTTGAGGATATTCTTTGTGCCTGTGTTATAGAGTTCGGAGGGTCATCGGACCAGTTCTTTCCACTTGTAGAGTTTGCCTACAACAACAGTTACCAATCCAGCATTCAGATGGAATCGTATGAGGCTTTGTATGGTAGGCGGTGTCGGTCCCCAGTGGGTTGGTTTGAGCCGGACGAGGACCGATTGTTAGGTAAAGATTTGGTCCAGGATGCCCTGGATAAGGTGAAGGTTATTCAGGATAGACTTCGCACAGCCCAGTCCAGACAGAAGAGTTATGCGGACCGGAAGGTTCGTGATTTGGCATTTATGGATGGAGAGCAGGTCTTGCTTTGGGTATCGTCTATGAAGGGCGTCATGAGATTCGGGAAGAAGGGCATGTTGAGAAGGTTGCTTATGAGCTTGCCTTGCCTCCCAGCCTAGCAGGAGTTCATACGGTATTCCACGTTTCTATGCTCTGGAAGTATCACGGTGATCCGACTCATCTATTGGATTTCAGCTTAGTCAAGTGGACAAGGATCTATCTTATGTTGAGGAGCCAGCAGCCATTTTGGACAGGCAGGTCAGAAAGCTAAGGTCAAAGAACATTGCTTCAGTAAAGGTCTAGTGGAGGGGTCAGTCGGTCGAGGAGGCGACTTGGGAGACCGAGCAGGATATGTGCAGCCGTTACCGTCATCTTTTCACAGCTTCAGGTATGTCTTTATACTCGTTCGAGGACGAACGATTGTCTTAGGAGGGGGAAGATGTAACGACCCGGCAGGTCGTTTTGAGAGTTAGAGCGCCGATTCTCTAATAACTATTTTTCCTGTATCTATTTTTGCTTTTGTGACTTATCGGGAGAATTGGTTGAGAGCTTCGGAGTGTTTGGGGACACTTAGTCCCTAAATGAGAGCTTAAGTCTTTGAATTTAAACCGTAGTCGGAACTGTGTGAGGACGATTCTGAAATGGAATTATGTCGACTATGTTAGCTCCTTTGAGTGATTTTGGGCTTAGGAGCGCATTCGGAGTGTGTTTTGGAGGTCTGTAGTAGATTTAGGCTTGAATTGGCGAAAGTTGGATTTTTGGCGATTTCGGCCGGTAGTGGAAATTTTGATATCTAGCCGAGAACGGAATTCCGGGACCTGATGGTACCCGGACCTCAAGTCTATCTTTGAAAAACACTTGGCACCTTGCAACTGATCAACTAAATCATCAATCCTCGAGAGCGGGTACTTATTATTGTCAGTCACCTTATTCAACTGTCTATAATCAATACACATCCGTAAGAAACCATCTTTCTTCCTTACAAAAAATAGGCGCTCCCCACGGTGATGTACTAGGTCTGATAAAGCCTTTTTCAAGTAAGTCCTTTAGTTGTTCCGTCAACTCTTTCAGCTCTGCGGTGGCCATTATATGGGGAGAAATAGATATTGGAACAGTATTTGGTAGTAGGTAAAAGCAAACTCAATTTCTCGGTCTGGCGGAAGACCCGGAAGCTCATCGAGAAAAACATTGGGAAACTCATTAACCATAGGGATGGACTGAATGGTTGGTGACTCTACTTCCACGTCCTGAACCCGAACTAAGTGATAAATACAGCCCTTTCTGATCATCTTCCTTTCCTTTTAGATAGGAAATAAATCTACCTCTCAGCGACGCCGTATTACCTTTCAACTCCAAAACAGGATCCCCTGGAAATTGGAATCGGACCATCTTCGATCTACAATCAAAATTGGCATGACAAGAAGCCAACCAATCCATACCCATTATAACATCAAATTCTACCATATATAACTCGATTAGGTCCGCTACTGTAGATCGACCATGAATTACTATTATACAATCTCTATATACTCGCTTAGCTATCACTGAGTCCCCAACAGGTGTAGACACCCCAAAAGGTTTAACCAATTTAGGTTTTATCCCAAACATACTAGCAACCAACGGAATAACATATGATAAGGTGGAATCTGTGTCAATCAATGCATAAACATCATATAAGGAGACTGATAATATACCTATAACAACATCAGGCGATGACTCCTGATCCTGTCGTCCTGCCAACGCATGAATGCGGTTCTAAGGACCACTCGAGCTAGATGCTCCGCCTCTGCCTCTACCACGACTTATTGGTGCTTGTGAACCTTGCCCAGGCGGGCGTAGTGATGATGACGAACAAGTTACAGATCCCGCTGGCTGAGTTATGCTTGCATCACCTCTCGTCGGACAATCCCTCATAAAGTGGCTTGGATAACCACAAGTATAACAAACACCAAACCCTATACGGCACTGTCCAGCATGCTACTTACCACAATGAGCACATCATGGCAAGGACGACCTCATCTGACTTGACTCACCCCTATACGGAGGACCTGAGGCCCTAAAATTCTGACCAAGCCCTGAATATGTGGAACGATCAAATCTCTTACCGCCAAACTGAGGGGGCGCGCTAGCCGATGGATGGTATGGATACCTTGGGTATTGTTGTCTCTGACCATATCTAAACTAAACAGAAGGACCTGAAGACCTCACTCTCTTATTCTGGGCCCTATCATGCTCACGGTCGGCTTTCTGCTTCTTCTTCTGCTTACGCTCCTCAACACCCTGAGCGTATGCCTGAATACGAGAAATATCCATGTCTTCCTGAAGTGAGACCGACATACAATCGTTAAGAAAGTTCGGCTCTAACCCCATCACAAACCGGTGAACCCGATCCTCCATCTTAGATACAATAGTGGGAGCATACCTAGCCAATGAATTAAACTGAAGATTAAACTCCTGAACACTCTGTTACCCTGCCTAAGGGTCAAGAACCTATCAACTCTCGCCCGTCTAAGCTCTGGTGGCAAATAATGACAAATAAAATCTTCTGTAAACTCCTCCCATACTACCGGAGGGGCATCCTTACCTCTGGACAATTCCCAAGACTCGTACCAATTAACTGCAACACCTTGGAGTCTATAGGGAGCTAGCTCAACTGACTCAGACGCAGTGGCCTTCATTACCCTCAATGTCCTCTGCATTCTATCAATAAATACCTGAGGGTCCTCATTTGGATCTGCCCCCGTGAACACCGAAGGGTCTAAATTAATGAAATCATGAACCTTCACACTGACGGACCTATCTGCATGACCAATACCTAATTCCTGACGTCGAGCATGTACGGCTACTAATCGAGTTCATAGCTTAATAGCATATATCATCTCCTGACCCGGTGCATCTGGCTAAGGGGCTGAACGTACAGGGGCGGGCACTGGAGTTGGTGCCCCTCGGAGCTCTCCTGGAAAGGGCGGGGTATGTGAAGTCTGAGATGGAATCTCACTATGAGACTCTCCTCGAGCCCTGGTAACTCCTGGCGCTCGACTGGTAATCTTACCAGCCACGGACTTTCCCTTCTGGGCGGTTGTATTCTTTGGAGGCATCGCTGAAAATATAACATATCGTTAGGAACATGAATTCTTATATCGCATGATCTAAGATAAGAAGAGAGGATAACATCCTATATGTCCTGTAGCCTCATGTTTATAAGTGTGGTGCACAACATACCCATAAACAAGACTCAACTAGACACGGTCCGTAGACAATCCTAGGACAGAACTGCTCTGATACCACTTTTGTCACGACCCAAACCGATGGTCTGCGATGGGTGCCCGAGTCTTACCTATCGAACACCCTCAAGCATGCGTCTAAAATATAAACATGAATAACATACATGAGGAAAACCTGTCCAAAAGACATATGTACATATACTGTAGAATACAGTGGTGCGAGCCGGCAAGGCTGCTATAGACAACAATATACCCAAAACTGGAAACCGACAAGGCCACATACTATCCAGCTACACATAACTATCTACACACCTCTATTATAATATACAATTGTACAAGGATGGGAATGGGCCCCGTCATACCCATGTATGCATACAAACATATCGTACAAAGGTCAAAAGCGGCTCCGGATCAAATGGAGCACACCAACTCTTGCTGATCAAGGATCCTAAGGAGGGGGACCTTCAGCTCATCTACCTGCACCTGTGGGCATGAAATGCATGCCCTGGAAAATAGGGCATCAGTATGAATAATGTACTGAGTATGTAAGTCATGAAAATCAGTGCATAAAAGACATAGATGAAACATGGAATAAAGATTCTGCATGTAAGTCCAAATAACTTTGTAATCCTGAAACATTTATAATGTTATGCACGTGCGTACAAATGTCGTGTCATGCATAGGTATAGTTGTACATAATATCATCAGGCCTCTAAGGGCATCCCATCATATCATCTCGGCCACTGTGGGCAAAATCATCAACATATACCAGCTGATCAGGTGATGGTGCGTATATAACGCCGTAACTTTTTCCCATATCCCATATACATATAATATACATATATAATCGTATATAACGTTGTCTGGTCATGGGTCAATGTAAATGAATGCAATGCATGAGAAGTACGTCAATAAAATTTCTCGTAATGTCATAAGACTATTATACCTTTGATTAATATCATGAAATAAACTTTATCAACTTACATATTTTCTGAGACCCATGAACAGACAATAGAATAATAAGACGTATGGAAAATCAAGAATAGATGCATCTCTAGCATTTCTATGAATAGAATCATTTATGGAAGTTGTGCATTTGTACCGTATCGATCATGCCAAAAGGAAAGTAGCATTAACATACCTAAGTCAATTTTTATTGACAACCCCTCTGACACACGCTAATTGCGACAAAACACGTGACGGCAAAATCGGGGTAGGGGGAAAAATCCGTGTGAAATGTTCGAATCAAATAAAGTTGGTATGCAAAATAATCTTGGATAAAACTCTTTCTTCAATAAAGTTGCTGAAACTCTCTTAAGAGATTTGAAATTTATTTGAATTGGGAATATTATCCTTAACTCTTAGGTGGGCCCCACATTTCAAGCTTGGTATCATACTTCTTTCTTAAAGTGTGACACCGTTCAACCCTTATTATTAGTTATTAAATGGGGATGGGATGCTTGCCACGTTGGGGGGTTTAAATCTTATCCAATTCTTTAGTTAATTACCTAATAACTTCTTAATTAACTAGGCAATCTCCCATTACCCAATAATTAATCAATTATCCACATAATTAAGAATTATCTCAAATTACAAAAAATACTACTCACTTTTAATATACTTTATACATTATACTATCATAGTCATATGGTACCTTGTATGATACTAGTCCATAAATATCAAGTATTATAGATCGGATCGTATTTTATCCCAAATCGACAACCTTCAACGAAACTCATTTTCTTTAATTCGTGTATCCTTTATCCTTCACGGCACTTACTTATCGCTTGTTATAAATAGCATAAATACATTAACCTCAAGATAATCCCATCCCCGCGTCTACGTCGATTAATCTGAAGATGAAACTTTAACGTACGAAAACGCGAGGTGTAACAATCACCCTTCGTGCTTTACACTCTTCCTCACCAAGCATATGAATTTCAATAAAATGGCAAGGCAAGAAGTAGAAATAACATCGAGGAGAGTGTTCAAACGAATATTCCAAAAAAATTCTCAATCACTGCATCCCAAGCCAACAATGATTCAATGAATCCTCAAGGGCCATATAATTCAAGTAATTCTACAAATCCCACAATTTATCAACAACACAAGTATGGAATCTAGAATCTCAAAATATCCTCCATAGTAACGTATTAATGATTATGCATAGAGATGTCCGAATTAGACACATCAATGTATTCTAAGCATTTCCACCAAATTGATTAAGTTATATTAGGCTAAGCCTCGACTCTAACATTTAACACTACATTCTAATTATCTAAAAGTCAAGTGAGTCATGAAGCAAGAAGGTTATGATATTCTACAAGGCACAATTATAACATACTCTATCCCCCGAGCATGATTAACCATGGCACATACATATACGCTCGTCACCTCATATATGTATCACCCCGCATGTAGCAAACAATGACGAATAGGAGGAAAAAATCCCTCAACAAAGCTAGGCAAAACACTTACCTCAATTCGACTAACTCCACACTCACTTTTCGCTTTTCCTTTACAAATTCATCTCCGCTCATTTCAATCTAGCCAAAGATGACTTGAATACATCACACAATGCAAGAGGAAACAATTTCAATTAATAAAGCTGTGATTTTTTATTTAAATTCTAAAAAGTCAACAAAAGTCAACTCCCCAGGCCCGCACCTCGGAATTTGATAAAATTTACAAAACCCGGACACCCACTCCGATACGAGTTCAACCATACAAAAATTATCAAGTTCTGAAACCAATTTGCCCTTCAAATCATCAATTTACATTTTGAAAATTTTCATCAAAAACCATCATTTTACTCAACTCAAAACACAATTTAAATGATAAAAATAAAGATAAAATTAAGGGGAAAAAATAAATTCTAGGTGAAGAACACTTACCCAATTGATTTGCCTGAAAACCCCACAAAGAATCGCTCAAAATCGAGCTCTATGAGTCAAAATGTGAATAAAAATGGTCTAACCCTCGATTTGGGATTATATTCTGCCTGCCCAGGTGTTTATGCATCACGAACGTGGAGATATGATCGCGTTCGCGAAGAAGAAAAATGAAAGATGTTCAGTTTGGTCATCGCGAACACGTCAACAAGCTCGCGAACGCGGAGAAGGAAAAACCTGATGGCTCACCATTAGCCTACGCAAACGCAAACGCGAGGAAAGGCATGCGAACGCGAAAGAGGGAAAAGCATAAGTACGCGCTCGTGAATAGAAGAATGTGAACGCATAGAAGGAATGGTCACCAACGCCCAGGGCCTGATTTGCACTACGCGAACGTGAAGAAGGAGAAAGCTGACTTTCGCGATCGCGAGCGTGTTCATGCGAACGTGATGAACAAATTTTCCCTCCTCCAAAATTACTCATCGCGATCGCGAAGGAGAAAACCAGATAACAGATATCACCAGTCCAAAAATAGAAGGAAATGGCATGTAGCCCATCCGAAAAACACCTGAGACCCCCAGGACCCTGTCTAAACACACAGACAACCTAACGCGGACTCGCTCGGGGTCTCAAATCACATCAAGCAACTCAGAAACGATGAATCGTACCAAGAATCCAACTTATGAATTTTCAAATCTTCCAACTTCTAAAACTCGTGCCGAAACCAATCAAACCAACCCGGAATGACGTCAAATTTGCAGGCAAGCCCCAAATGACATGACGGAGTTGTTCCAACTCTCAGAATCGCGTTCCGGCCCCACTATCACGAAAGTCAACTATTGGTCAAACTTCTCCATTTTCCAAACTTCAACTTTTCCAATTTTTGCCGAAATGCCTCAAATTACCCTACGGACCTCCAAATTACAATCTCAGCCCGCTCCTAAGTCCAAAATCACCCCAAGAAGCTAATGGAACTAACGGAACTCCATTCTGAGGTCAAATTCTAAGAATTCAAACTTGGTCAACTCTTCCAACTTAGGGCTCAAATCTTGAAGTTCATTCTTCCAAATCGATCCCAGATAACTTGAAAACTAATACTGACGATTTTCCCGAGTCATAACACATCATGCGGAGATACTCGAGCCCCCAAAATACCGAGCGAAGTGTTGATACTCAAAACGACATGTCGGGTCGTTACATATTCCACCACTTAAACACACGTTCGTCCTCGAACGTGCTAGGAGTCTTCCCAAAGCTACTAAATCATGATTTAACCTTACTAAGCACAAACCCAGGGGTGATCCCACGTCCCCCTGCTCTACATAAGCCCACCAACACAACACCATTAAAGATCCTTGTTTCAACCTTAGTCCTTAAAACTTATAACCCCATTTTTATCATCCAGAATTCATTACAAGACCCCAATCCCACATCTACACACTGTACAAGTCTTAACCAGCTGTATCAAATCATGACCATAACCCAAGATGTAATCAAACGACGTACCCCCACCACTTCGGCACTCACACTAGGAACTGCTGACCACTAATACTGTCCAAAAAAATCTGGTGCCGATAGCAAACTTCATATCGATTAAAACCTCGTTCAAAAACCTTCATACCCCACCAATGATGAAAGAAACACGCATAACCGCTTAACCACTCATCTGGACAATAAACCAAGAAACTCACTCGCCCGACCACCAAATCCTCAAAAAAATATAGTGTTATTCTTCCAAACCTTCCTCATCCCAATACAATAGCACAAATCTCAGGTCTAGAAACCTCATCTCAGCCAATACAAGCAGCCACACTACAAGTATCAACAATAATCATATGGAGCCCCACATAACCCGGTTTCGTACACTAACAAGTAATAATTCAGAACTGAAAGATACCAGAGAAAGCTAAATAAGAAGACTACTAAATAAGCTAAACAGACAAGGAAATTTTAGCACTTCACTATGAACTTTTCTAACAAGGTGAAAGCAAAATACACAAAACAGGAATAAGGAGTCACATTTCATCATTGTACCGTTGTTGCGTGCAACCCGATCCCATCATATCAATCCACATAGGGTACCCATCGAGCCATAATACTCGGGCTCACTGATCACATGTGCGTCAACATCAAGCATAATAGAGTGCCCAAAATATAATTGTGGGGAAGTCATTAGGAACAAACAATACTGGGAAAGACAAGCACAACTATGGTGCAATAGGCTAAGCAACATCACAAAGGCCACTTCGCCCATAGTGCCACGAGGCCTAAACGGAATCACAATATGCGTGAGAAGAATCATGTAGACCTCACAACCCATCGTAGGATAAGAGAGAACATATAACATAAACCAAGGCGCGAATAACATCCATTCCGCCCGATGATATACATGTGGCAACCACTGCGCAAGAGCAAGCAAATCCAGTCTGATACAGAATACACTTTCTCACTAGGCTCAAAATAATCCCCAACCAAATTTTGATCGTCCTCAACATGTAATAAACCTTCCAAATCATCCAATCCTTTACATTTCTTCACAACTCGTAATCAAGGAATAGTCTGCCAACAAGAACATTCAGCCTCTGAGTCTCACGAATACAAAAATTTTCATACCCAATCTCAACACCGCTACTCAAATAACTGACATGTAATTCATACTCCATCAACCCATGGAGAAACACCCATAAGTCGAAACACAATGTACCTGTCAACAGGCGAACTCTACTTCCAAGGGAACACATAGTGCCAGCAAGGCCTTAAACACCCGAAATCGTCTGTGCCATCAAAAACTCATATCCTTCCCTCTGAAACTATCTGCAACCCCACACATGCAACTTTTCAACCACGCACGGCGCACCGCCTCTAATATGCTAACTCGCAACACTACGCAAATCTCATAGCCAACTCTGAACCGTAAGAAAATCGAACACCTCATCAACCGAGAATTTTTCACTTAACTCAATCCGGGAGAACACCACCACACGTAATATAGATTTTATACCTGTAGAGAACATCAACTCCGACCGTGGTCATAACCATGGTAAATTCTTTGGAACTTTATGACACATAATCAAGCAATCAGAACCAATCGCCTCTAACTCAACCGAGTTACGCAGACTGCCAACCCAAAAATAACCCCAAGAGAACTTCCTGGGAACCCAAAGTCATTTCTTGCATCACTCTAACATTGACATGTAGACCTTTCCTGACAAGGAAATACCGCAGATCCACTTACCATTCACTACCGTTTTTTTTTCAAGCCCATTCGTTGACAAATCCAAAAGTCCTTAAAGGCTACATAAGACCTGGAACTTGCCAGAACCTTCTCGATAACCATTCATCTTATTCTGATCTTCAATACACAGCAAATACGCGTCAAGCAACCCGTGCTACACCAGCATATGCCCATTCAAAGAAATAACCAAGCAATCTCTCAGTCCAGAAATTGATACAGCCCATGACCCTACAATCTGATCGTCATTAGCAGACTTCACCACTTAGCTCGAAGCCATAGACCACCCCATCAGCAACCCACAATACCATATCTTCACATCATGCCCCGATCTCACACGACTATTTAGCTAAATATTTCAAAACTCATGCAATGTTGATCATAGAACACCCCGAAGACCCTGCTAAGCGTTTACCCATCATTGCAATAGTCAACAACTTCTCCAAATGCTCTGAAATGATGACATATGCACTCCACTGAATGAAAACCTCATACGAGACACATGATCCAAACTCATCGGGAAGGAGATGGCCCACTGGTTATACTCAAATCGACACCTTGCCATGAACACACCTTAATCACA
This sequence comes from Nicotiana paniculata, assembly GCA_005239505.1. Lineage (NCBI taxonomy): Eukaryota > Viridiplantae > Streptophyta > Magnoliopsida > Solanales > Solanaceae > Nicotiana > Nicotiana paniculata. Next base: position 66,649 of record ML332125.1, read on the forward strand.
ATAGCCTGGACACCAGCCAATCTTCCAAAATCTGTGCTTACCAACCATACATATGAACCCGCCTCATACCACAACTGAACGACTAGAAGATTTAACACTACATCCGCTTCTAAGGCTAGACAACACGTCGACATGATAATCAAGAATCCATAGCCCGTCGAAATCTATATGCAGCATCACCGATCGTCGGCACATAACAAATTCTAAGCACGCAACATTACATATGAGAAATTGAGAGGAGTCAAAGACGTAGATTTCAAGCTGAAATAAGGTTGCACGAAAGGGAGGAAGAAAGGGAAATTTTCCTAAATTCCATGTAGCCTCCCGAAGATAGGTATGAACGTCATCATACTGATCCGTAGGACTCTACTAGACACTTGATTATGATTCGTAGAACCTACAAACCTAGTGCTCTGATACCACCTTGTCACAGCCCAAAAATCACTGGTCGTGAGGGCACCTAATTTGACCCGCTAGATAAGCCAACTAACAAAAGCTACAAACCAAATGAACTTATAGGAAATTAAAATAGGATTATCTGAACTTTTACAAATTTACCCAAGAACCGGTAGTACAAATCATGAGCTTTTAGGACTTAGAATTTACAAAGCTAGTACAAATAATCACACGATCTGTTTGAAAACTACATGAACAAAATAATAATGTCTAAAACTACCAAGGACAAATGGCAGCTTTTATCCAGAATACACGAACATCTTCAGGGTCAGCTCCCAACTTCCCTAGCAGCTCCGCTCCAAAAGTCTGCACGGAATGTGCAGAAGTGCAGTATCAGTACAATCGACCCCATGTACCAGTAAGTATCTTGTCTAACCTCGTCGAAGTAGTGACAAGGCCTTTCAGTTAAAAGATGCTTATTGATAAACACTGTAACGTAAACTAGCAATAGAACTATACCACAGTATAATAGAATAGAGTACACGATACGAATGTACAGAGCAATAACAGAGTACCAAAAAGAATCACAATTCAACAGTTTCCAGCATCTCGTCCAACCCTTTCCTTAGAACGAATACCCATGAAACACAACAAATCACCTTAAAACTTTCATAGAGCGAGAGAAGTACTCAAGACATCAAATCTAACGGCACGGCAACACCCTTTGTGCATTTATCTCATCCTCACCATATATGCGTAAAACAGTACTAACCGAATGATAGAAATACTGTAATAGAAATGACAAGGAAGGAAACACGCAAGTAGTAATAATGAACGAGAATGTACAAAAGAACATCAGTAACAGACTAAGAGGAGAGCATATAGATAATGACAACAATTAGGAAAAGGGGGTTATAACTTCAACTAACTAGCGTGATGGAGGCATGGAGATATATATAACAAATAAGAGAGGGGGGTACATGTTCTTTATAATGCAGCAAGTAGAGGCATGAATGGCCAACATGGAAGAAGACTTGTCCCTAAGGGCAACAAAATAGATATGAAATGGATGCAATCATAACAGCAGGAAGTAGGCATGATGTTTACAAGTTAAACAAGTAGAAGGCATAGGCAACACAACAACGATTGAGATAGAGAAGAAGGACAAATAGTGACGACGAGTCACATAAGAACCATAAATAGGATAGTAACAATTCAAGGTAAGACATGAAGATATCTGCAAGAAAAGAATATCACAACATAATGCATGTCCCTCGTCTTCACTTGGACGGAAACACCCACCGTGCCATGAACACACAATGATACAAAAATATAAAAGTATAAATGCAATGGTACGGCATCAGCCTTCGTGCTTTACACTCATCCTCACATTATAATGAATATAAAAAATGGCATGGCATCACCCTTCGTGCTTTACACGCTTCCTCACATGATAATGAATATAAAAAATGGCACGGCATCACCCTTCATGCTTTACACTCTTCCTCACATGATAATGAATATAAAAAATGGCACGGCATCACCCTTCATGCTTTACACTCTTCCTCACATGATAATAAATATAAATAATGGCACGGCATCACCCTTCGTGCTTTACACTCATCCTCACCAAGCATATGAATTTCAATAAAATGGCAAGGCAGGAAGTATAAATAACATCGAGGAGAGTGTTCAAACGAATATTCCAAACAAATTCTCAATCACTGCTTCCCAAGCCAACAATGATTCAATGAATCCTCAAGGGCCATAAAATTCAAGTATTTCCACAAATCCCACAATTTATCAACAACACAAGTATGGAATCTAGCATCTCAAAATATCGGTCATAGCAACGTATTAATGATTATGCATAGAGATGTCCGAATTAGACACATAAATGTATTCTAAGAATTTCCATCAAATTGATTAAGTTATATTAGGGTAAGTCTCGACTCTAAAATTTAACATTACGTTCTAATTATCTAGAAGTCAAGTGAGGCATTAAGCAAGAAGGTTATGATATTCTACAAGGTACAATTATAACATAATCTACCCCCCGAGCATGATTAACCATGGAACATACATATACGCTCGTCACCCCATATATGTATCATCCCCCGCATGTAGCAAACAATGACGAATAAGAGGAAAAACTCTCTCAACAAAGCTAGGCAAAACACATACCTCAATTCGACTAACTCCATATTCACTTTTCGCTTTTCCTTTACAAATTCATCTTCGCTTGTCTCAGTCTAGCCAAAGACGACTTGAATACATCACACAATGCAAGAGGAAACAATTTCAATTAATAAAGCTATGGTTTTTGTTGATACCCAATTTTTTCCATATATATTTTGTAAATACATATATACTTTCAAAATAGTGCACGAGCATCAACAAGTATTTTTTCATAATTTCCTATAATTTTTAAAGGTTTTAATCAATTTATTCCGGTATTTTTATTATCTAAATATTTGTTAATTACATCACAAATAATTTTATAATGATTTGTTACTTAATTTTTATCATTTATATTCATATTGAGCTATAAACATTTTATGTATAATTATATTTGTATCTTTAGGCTATAATTGCAATATTTTGTGATTCATACCCAGAAATAGAATCATGTCTTGATTCCTTGCCATATCGAGTCCTACTCCTTTACCATCTACCCGTTCTTGATATTACTTGACTGGCTTGCCTCAAATGGCAAGTGGATCTCAAGAAATTCGAACCAGACCTGGTTCAAAATCTCTTATATTTTGGTTATTTCAGTCTATATTCATCCCAATCTCTAGGAGTACGAATATTTTTTCGTATCTTTTAATTAGGTTTTTGGATTTCTGGTTCGAACTAGATTTGATTCATTTTAGTTCATTTTAATGTTATTATTTACCTTGTTACTCATTGAATCCGCCTATTTTTAGTTAGACCTTCTACTTACCCTAAAACTAGGGTTTAGATCTTTCCAAGATCTAAAATAATTTTCTACTCCTCAAATATTTTTCCTTTAATATTTCAGTATTTTCATCTCTGTGCATCTATATAGTTTTCCTTTGGTTATTTACGCTGATTTTTTACCTACCCTAAAATTTACGGTTTTTGATTCTTCAAAATCGAACAAATATGTTTCAAACTTTAATTATTTCCGTCTTTATGTCTTTGTGCATTTTTATTAAAGCTCTTTTATATTTCTGCATACTTTAATTATATTAAATTTATGGTTTTTGATTATCTATCTGTCTCTATGCACCTTTAACTCTGGTCGTTAATTGCTGACTAATTTTACTTACCCCAAATTAGGGTTTTGAAATCTTTGCTAAGATTTCAATCTTTCCTTTCTTGTGTGGTACTGGTATTTCCTTATTTTATTCGATTTACATGTTCTCATTATTTCCGTACCTTATTTGATCTGGTACTTGACTACTGATTGATTCCATATAATACTTTCCCTAATTTAAGTAGTACTTGCCTAGTTTTATGCAGCTATGTTCTGTTAATTGATTGAAGTTGACCTTAAATTGATTCTACCTTTATTTTCATTCCTTAATTATGTATGATTGAATTATTACCTTATTTGTCTGCTTAATTCAGTGTTATTTAAACCCCTTCTCCCTCTTCCCTTAGGAGACGGGAACTCTCATATTTTACTCACTAAAAAACTTAAAGCTCTCTTTGGTGTTCTGATTTCTGTACTAAGTGTTTATTGTTTTGGCCGACTAAAAACCAAGGCCAAATTACTCCGGAACTTAACTGCTCTTGCACATTTACTTGCTTTCTTCTCAACTGGTATCCCCCAACCCTTGCAATTTCATTATTTATGCTTTGCTTGACTAGCCTGTTTCAATTCCCATTATGATTCTATCCTCTACATGATCCTATGACTTCATTTAGCAACTGTTAACTTAGGAATAAGTTATTTGAATAATATGAATACTCTCATAAGTTGGTTTAAGATTTAGTCTGTTTCACTAATCATGCACCTGTTCTGAACTTTGCAAGACATTATAAACATGTAATCACCTAGTTTGTTGCTTAACTCCTCTACCCTGTCTGTTTATTTCATGTATCTGGCCAACTCAATTGTTTTACCAAACTATTTATGTGATGATTGTCCTAAGTGCTAGTCTAAATATTTAACTTCACTAGACTTCAATTTATTTGAGCAACGTATTTTAAGCATGAATTATGTTTGTTTTCTTGGTGCAGTTCTGCCTGCAACTCTATGTTCTGAATCATGTTTCTTCTGAAATCCAAATATTTTAAAACTTGTCTCTTTCCTTTTTGTGTATTGATTTTAAAAACCCCACTCCTAGTCATTTAGGTTCTCAACCATCCCAGTGTGAGTACTGCCTAGGGTCCATATGAGACTCCTTTGAACTCTGACATACTAGGGACTGGTTTTCCAACTTCTTATGAATTATCTTCTGAATGTGTAGTTCCAGTGTGAGAAATTCCCTGAGGCCCTTGGGAACTTTGAAACACTGGAAACTTGGTTCTAATGTGCTATGAATCCCTATGTTGTGCTTCAAAGTGGTTATGGTTGGAAGGCCTAGTCCCCGAGTTTATTTGGGCCTATGAAGGCTCCCTATAGTGTAACTATTACCATTATGTAATTCATTTGATATTTTGGGCTGTAATAATTCTGTAATAACAGATTTTGGGATATTTAGTAAAATTGGGGACTAGGCNAGAAACCCTACCTATAGGATTCAATCATGTTGTTAATCGTGTTCAATGTATGGGTCCTATACTATGCTTAGAAATCCTGCCCATAGGACTGTTGTTTTAATTCTGTATTTACATTCGCATGATAGAAATCCTGTCCATAGGATCTATACATGTTTCCAACAAATATGCATTAACAATCATGCCTATAGGACCCTGTTGTTGAGTTAATTATCCTTCCTAGCAATCTGTTTAATTTCTGCCCATACACAGTTAATAGATATCATGCCTATAGGATAAACAATTAGCCTCACACCTAGAAATCATGCCTATAAGGTTTAAGTCAATTCGGCATTTAGAAATCATGCATATAAGATCTAAGTCAATTCAGCAATTAGAAAGCATGCATATAGGATTGAAAAAGTAATAAAACTTGTCTTTATAAGTTAAAATCAGTGCTACACTTAGAAATCATGTCTATAGGTCTATAATCGACAAGCTCGTAGGAATCATGCCTTTCGGGTTCTGTCGATCGATTTTGAATTCAATCGCTATTGTCAATCGCTTAGGCAATATATCTGTAGGACTTAATAATAATTCTGGGTTTATAATTGTGATATATTACTGTCTGAAGTGCCCAGATTCATACTGAATAAAATCAGTAGGCAAACAAAAGGTTTTAATACTCGTCTTAATAATAAAACCGCCTCTGCACTCTGTTTTCTCGCATATATATCCTGCCCATAGGACCTTAAAGGTTAATAAAACTTGCTGATTAATTGCGTGCTTTTGTTTTCTATGTGTGGAGGTCAATGTGAGCCCATACTTGTTCTTTATCTGAAAGTCCTATTTTTTTTTTGTCGCCTAGATTTTACATTTTAAGTAACATAGGCTGGTCTAGAACTATCCCAAATAGAGGTCCTAATACCTCCAGGGTCGTAGGTAAGGGACGGGCAGAGCACGCATAAGGAACGAGCTAGAAACTACTAGAACTCTTAAGTAACAACTTAAGGATAGTAATTGGGTAGTAAGGAGATGATAGTCCATGCGTTAATACTATGAGTAACACCCCCACTTGAGGGAGTTACAAAGTATTGCATGGAATGATCCTATAGGCTAAAAAACTTAGGACCCCCCCCCCCCATATTCCTGTTTAAAATAGATTAAATATCGTATTTGTCCAAATTGCTTTCTCCCCTTTTAGACTAATTCGCTTAATTTAGGTTCGGCTGGGACCCACCGTTGTAGACCTCGAGGGGTGTCTAACACCATCCCCTCAAGGTAATTTGAGCCCTTACCCGATCTCTGGTGATGTAAAGTGGTTAAATGAGTTAATTGCTCTAGGTGCTGTAACGCACCTTAATCCGTTAGGTGGAGACTCTTCCAATTCCAAACCCATCCCGAAAAAGGAGTAGTCCCAAAATGTCGAAACCCGATTTCTCGAGAAAAAGGGGACGCGACAATTTTATTCAATTTCTAAAAAGTCAACTCCATGGGCCCGCACCTCGAAATCCGATAAAATTTACAAAACCAGAACACCCACTCCGATACGAGTTCAACCATACAAAAATTATCAAGTTTTGAAACCAATTCGCCCTTCAAATCATCAATTTACATTTTGAAAACTTTCTTCAAAAACCACCATTTTCCTCAACTCAAAACAAAATTTAAATGATAAAAATAAATATAAAATCAAGGAACAAAATAAATTCTAGGTGAAAAACACTTACCCAATTGATTTGCCTGAAAATCTTACAAAGAATCACTCAAAACCAAGCTCTACGAGTCAAAATGTGATAAAAATGGTCTAACCCTCGATTTGGGATTATATTCTTCCTACCCAGGTGTTTATGCATCGCGAACGCGGAGATATGGTCGCGTTCGAGAAGAAGAAAAATGAAAATTATTCAGTTTGGTCATCGCGAACGCATCAACAAGCTCGCGAACGCAGAGAAGGAAAAATTTGATGGCTCACTACTGCCTATGCGAACGCGAAAGAGGGAAAAGCATAAGTAAGTGTCCGCGAACAGAAGAATGCAAACACTTAGAAGGAATGGTCACCAGCGCCCAGGGCCTGGTTTGCACTACGCAAACGCGGAAGAAAGTATGTGAATACGAAGAAGGAGAAAGCTAACTTTCGCGATCGCGAGCGTGTTCATGCGAATGCGATGAACAAATATTCCCTCCTCCAAGACTACTCATTGCGAACACGGAGGATCAGACGCGATTGCGAAGGAGAAAACCAGATAATAGAAATCAACAGTCCAAAAAAAAAGGAAATGGCCCGTAGCCCATCCAAAAAATACCCGAGATCCCCGGGACCCCGTCTAAACACACAGACAAGTTCTATAACCTAAAACGGACTCGCTCGGGGTCTCAAAATCACATCAAGAAACTCTGAAATGATGAATCGTACCAAGAATCGAACTTATGAATTTCCAAATCTTCCAACTTCTAAAACTCGTGTCGAAACCAATCAAACCAACCCGGATGACGTTAAATTTTGCAGGCAAGCCCGAAATGACATGATAGAGTTGTTCCAAATCTCAAAATACGTTCCGACCCCGATATCATGAAAGTCAATTGTTGGTCAAACTTCTCTATTTTCCAAACTTCAACTTTTCCAATTTTTGCCGAAATTCCTCAAATTACCCTACAGACCTCCAAATTACAATCCCGACGCGCTCCTAAGTCCAAAATCACCCCACGGAGCTAATGAAACTAACGAAACTCCATTCCGAGGTTAAATACTAAAGTCAAACTTGGTCAACTCTTCCAACTTAGGGCTCAAATCTTGAAGTTCATTCTTCCAAATTGATCTCGGATAACTTGAAAACCAATACCGACGATTTGCGCAAGTCATAATACATCATGAGGAGATAATTGAGCCCTCAAAATACCGAGCGAAGTGATGATACTCAAAATGACATGTTGGGTCATTACAAGAAACTCCCTGAAAGGCCAAAGGCCGAAGCAATAGCGGCTCACGGGGTAATCAGGCTTCCCCCAAGAATGATCCTTTGTGTGGAACCCCACACTTAGTTCTCACCATTTAACTCGTTTTTGCACTCTTACAGTGGCTTTGCTTCCTATTCGTATAATCCTACAAAATAAAACCAACACTACAACAATAATAAGATGAAAAAAATAAAAATAAAATAAAGTAGTAAAGATGGGTTGCCTCCCAACATGCACCTGATTTAACGTCGCGGCACGACTCATAATCTCGTCGAATCATTAGCAAGTAACACCTTCGATTTCTGACGATCAAAGTCACCCCCATAATAGTGTTTTACTCTTTGTATGTTAACTAAGAATGTTCTCTCACCACCTAAGACGCGCAACTCAATTGCACCGTGTGGAGTGACTATCACTACCTCAAACGGTCCTGACCATCTCGACTTGAGCTTCCCTGGAAAGAGTCTCAATCTCGAATTGAACAAGAGAACCAATTCGCCCGGTTCGAACTCGGGATACTGAATATGCTTATCATGCCAGCGCTAGATCTTTTCTCTATATAACTTGGAATTCTCATACGCATGCAAGCGAAATTCATCAAGCTCGTTCAATTGCATCAACCGCTTTCTCCTTGCTAAGTCTGCATCACAGTTCAGCTTCTTTATTGCCCAATAAGCCTTGTGCTCAAGTTCCACCGGTAAATAGCATGCTTTACCATAAGCTAGATTGTAAGGGGAGGTTCCGATTGGAGTTTTGTATGCGGTCCGATATGCCCATAGAGCATCATCAAGCTTTGCAGCCCAATCTTTCCTACTTGCACTAACCGTCTTCTCCAAGATCTGTTTTATCTCTCTATTTGAGACTACAACTTGCCCACTAGTCTGAGGATGGTAAGTGGTTGCAACTTTATGTTTTAACCCATATCGATCTAAGACATTGTCCAAGTGCTTGTTACAGAAATGGGTGCCCCCACCACTTATCATCACTCTCAGAGTGTCGAATCTTGTAAAGATATGCTTTTTCACAAACTTGACCACAACCTTGGCATCATTAGTAGGAATAGTTATGGACTCCACCCACTTCGACATATAATGAACGGCCACTAAAATGTATTTACACCCACTGGACGAGGGAAACGGACCCATAAATCAATTCCCCAAACATCAAAAATTTCAACCTCTATAATACGTGCAATGGCATCTCATGCCTTTTCGTAATTGTTCCTGTTATCTGGTACCTATCACATCTCCTCACGAACTCATGGGCATCCTTAAACACCCTAGGCCAATAGAAACCCGATTGCAATACCTTAGTTGTTGTTTTGTCACCCGCATGATAACCACCATAAGACGATGCATGGCATTCATGTAAGATAGCATTTATTTCAGATTCGGGCACACATCTTCTCATTAACTGATCAATACAAGATTTGAACAAGAATGGCTCATCCCACACATATGACCTTACATCTCGTAAGAACTTCTTTTTAGCATGAGGTTCAAGATCAGGAGACATCTCTCCACTTGCCAGATAGTTCACAAAATCTACATACCATGGCACCTCCCCAACAATAATGGCAAACAATTGTTCATCCGGGAATGTTTCCTTGATAACATCTCCCTCTGCTACATGATTCCGAGTTTCTAACCTGGACAAGTGATCAGCCACTTGATTCTCTATTCCTTTACAGTCTCGGATCTCCAAGTCATATTCCTGCAAGAGTAAAACCCAACGGATTAGCCTTGGTTTAGCATATTTCTTTTTAAACAAATACTTGATGGTTGCATGGTCTGTGTAGATGATGACTTTTCTGCCAACCAAATAGGCCCAAAATTTATCGAACACCCATACTACAGCAAGCAACTTTTTTTTCTGTCACAATATAATTTATTTGAGCGGGAGTGAGAGTCTTGCTTACGTAGTAAATGGAGTGAAATATTTTGCTCCTCCTCATGACCAATACGGTCCCAATTGCACCATCACTGGCGTCACACATCAGCTCAAATGGCTCATTCCAGTCAGGATCTACTATGATTGGTGCACTCACTAACTTCTTTTTCAGCTCCTCGAATGCTTTCAGACAAGCATTTTCAAACTTGAACCCCACATCCTTCTCTAACAACCTGCACAAATGAGAGGAAATTTTTGAGAAATCCTTTATAAATCGACGATAAAAACCTACATGTCCCAGAAAACTCCTAACTCATTTTACTGAAATCGGTGGTGGCAAATTTTCAATTGCTTCCACCTTAGCCTTGTCAACTTACAGTCCATCTTTGGACACCTTGTGTCCCAGCATTATACTTTCACGTACCATAAAATGGCATTTTTCCCAATTCAGTACCAAATTAGTCTCCTCACACCTGGCAAGCACTTTAGCAAGATTGGTTAAGCATGCATCAAAAGAAGGACCAAACACAGAAAAATCATCCATAAAAAACTCCACAAACCGTTCCACTATATCGGTGAAAATAATTAGCATACACCTTTGAAAATTCGCAGGTGCATTACACAACCCAAATGGCATTCTCTTAAATGCATAAGTTCCATAAGGGCATGTAAAAGTGGTCTTTCTTTGATCTTCCGGGGAAATAGCAATCTGATTATACCCTGAATAACCGTCAAGGAAATAGTAGTATTCCTGTACGGCTAACCTGTCAAGCATTTCATCAATGAAGTGGAGAGGGAAGTGATCTTTTTGTGTAGCATTATTCAATTTCCTATAGTCTATGCATATTCGCCAACCAGTCGCAATCCTAGTTGGGATTAATTCATTTTGTTCAGTCACTACAACAGTCATACCCTCTTTTTTTAGGCGCACATTGAACATGACTTACCCACTTGCTATCGGAGATAGAAAATACTATACCTGCGTCGAGCCACTTAATTACTTTTTTTCTTACCACCTCTTTCATGATTGGATTGTGGCGGCGTTGATGTTCCACGCTAGTCTTGTGTCCCTCCTCCATAAGTATTTTGTGCATGCAGAATGCAAGGCTAATACCTTTATGTCAGACATCGTCCAACCAATGGCATGTTTGTGCTCCCTCAGCACCCTTAAGAGCTTTTCTTCCTGCAATTCATACAATGAGAAGAAACAATCACAGGTAAAGTGTTAGAATTTCCCAAATATGCATATGAAGATGAGATGCTAAGGGTTTAAGTTCCAATTTTGGGGCCACCTCATCTGAGCATTTAGGAGGCGGGTCGATTGGCCTATCCAGAGGCTCAAATTGGGTTCTTTCTCTTATGTATTCGCACGATGCATCCAGAATGTGCAACATATCCTCAACCTCTTCTTCAAGTTCCAAGTGATTGAACAATGCCAATGTCTTTTCTTGTGCATATTCTTTAAACGCCCCTGGCTCTACGGCTAGTTCATTTATCTCCACCATCGAAATCATGGTCAGGTCCTCGTAATGACGAGGCAACTGAATGGCTCGATATAAATTTAAGACTGCTTCTTCATTGTCCACCCTCAGGATCATCTTACTTTCTCGGACTTTGATAATTGCATCTCTAGTGGCCAAAAGAGGTTGTCCCAAGATGATAGGAACCAACACATCAGCCACGTAATCTAGGATGATAAAATCTGCAGGAAAAATAAACTTCCCAATCTGCAGCAAGACATCCTAACCTTGGTGGGTCTCGTAGCTCCTAAGCCCAATTGTTTGAACACTGACAACGGCATCAGATTGATATTTTCACCCAAATCACACAAGACTCTACCTATATCAAATTCACCAATCCTTGTGGGGATGGTGAAACTACCCAGATCCTTAAGCTTTTGAGGAATCTTATGTTGAATCCTGGAAGTGCACTCCTCAGTAAGTGCTACGGTCTCAAACTCAGTTAACCTCCTTTTATTTGCCACTATGTCCTTAATATATTTTGCATATTTTGGGACCTCACGGAGCATGTCTACCCAAAGGATGTTCAAATCTATCTGCTTCAGCATATCTAGGAACTTGTTAAACATGTGGTCATCATTCTTCTTTCTCAATCTTTGAGGAAAAGGGGGTGGCGCCCTCTCTGATTTTTGCTCAGACTCTGTTTTGTTTCTCTCATCTACCTCTACAGGTTTTGGCACTCTTTCTTCTTCGAGCACAGATTGCTCATTTCTCTTCTTAGGCACTTCTACCAACTCTCTCCCATTTCTCAACGTCACTATATTTACTTGAGGATTTTTCTCTGTATCACTTGGAAGAGCTCCAGCAGGTCTAGTATTCTGATTGTTAGCCATTTGCCCAAACTACCTCTCTAGATTTCTGAATTCTGTGTGCAATGTTGATTGTCTAGTAAGAGCTTTTTCATCATGTCAGTCAAACTCTTCTCTGCTTGATGTGGGGGTTGAGGTGGACGGTTGTAATTCGCCTGAGGCCTGATATTCTGATTTCCACCCCAAGAGAAGATAGGATGATTCCTCCAGTTCGGATTATATATGTTACCATATTGAGAATATTGATTCATCGGCCCTTTAGCTTGTTTCCCCACGTAGTAGATGGATTCTGGATTCACGGGACATATATCACTTGTGTGACCCTCACCACATAACTCGCATTAGGTAGACATCTGTTGCACATGTTGCATCTATTGTGCTTGGTGCATTGTCATTTTATTCATCTAATTCTCTAATCTCGCTATATCTGCCCTCATTGTTGAGAAATCATCAAGCTCGATCAAACCTGCTGCCTTTTGTTTAAGCGCTCTTCGTGGTTCCCCATCTCCTTGCCAATTATTATCATTAGAAGTGAAATTGTTTAGCAGGATCTGGATCTCACTATACAGTCTTTCCATGCAACTACCCCCACATGTTGAGTCAAGATTCATCTTTGATGCCTCGCCCACCCCATTAACGGAAATGTGACCCAACACCTCATCAGTATGACAATGGTGTGGGCAGTCTCTGAGTAACTTCTTGTATCTTTCCCAAGCTTGTCGAAGAGTCTCACCATCTCGTCGATGAAACCCAAGAATCTGGCTCCTCATGACTTTGTCTTCTTTGTGGGAAAAACTTGATTAAGAATTCCTTGCTAGATCATCCCAATTGTGCATTGAGTTCGCGGGCTCTTTTTGTAACCATTCCTTAGATTCCTCCATCAGTGAAAAGGGAAAGAGTGTCAGTCTGACATAGTCCTTAGAAACATTCGGATAATTGTAAGTGTCGGTAATTTCCAAGAAGTTCTGAATGTGCTTATGCGAGTCTTCATTAGATAGACTCACATATTGCCCTGTGGATTGAATCAGTTTTACCATGTACTATTTGATTTCAAAGTGGCCCGTGATGTTAGGCTTCACAATCGCCTGAGTCATAAAAGCCAGATTGGACCTTGTAGCTTCTATCATCGGACGATCTTCATTATCTGTCATCTTTATTGGTTGTGGTTGAACTACGATATCCAACTCTCTTTCAATTCTATTTCTAGGTTCAACTTACCTCCTCACTCTACGAAGTGTTCTTTCAATTTCAGGATCAACAGGAAGGAGATTGTTTGCGCTTCTACTCCTCCGCATTCAAGAGAAGAGTTGCGCTTCTACTCCTCCGCATTCAAGAGAAGAGCCTGCGTTGTCAGAAATAAAGCAAACTAAAAAATTAAAACTTGAACAAATAACGAATAACAGTTTAACTCAAATAAACAATCAATAACTAAGTCCCCGGCAACAACACCAAAAACTTGTTGGTTCCCCAAGTACACGCAAGTATACGTGGTCGTCAAGTAATAAAGTGACTCGAAAGTCGGATGTCGAACCCACAAAGACTTAGATTGATCGTTAACTAAGCAAACTAAAATCAATTAATTGTCCAAGATAATTAAGAGTGATATTTTTCTACTAATCTACTATTGCGGAAATTAAACAAATAACAACTAAATTATCAAGAATGCAATTTTGTGTGATGAGATTTTACTTTAGAGGAGGTGAAAATTCCAGGGTTGTGGTTGGTTTATCAATCCTCTTAAGTTCAATAATCACATTCGTTAATCCAGATTATCTATGGTTGCTAATTAACTGGATCATTTATATAAATAACATGTTCCCACAATACTATCCGCCTGCCCACAATATATCAATCCTATATTCCTATGGTATTGAGTCTATCATGAACGAATATAATACGGTATTTAATTAAGCAACAATGTTAGGTATATTCCTATCCTAACCGCGAAATCGTTCCTCGAGCCACGAGTTCAGAAGCTTTCTCTAATTCTACTCTAATATAAACATGGCTTTCCCAAGCATAGCATAGATAGTAGGGTAAATTGGAAGCTACAACAATTCACAAATTAAAACTAGAATTAGAGAAACAACCACAAGATGATAATCCGAATTAAAAAAGATGTACTTAATAAACGTTGATAATCATGTCAACCACAACCCTAGAACTAGAATGCTTAGTCACTCATGTTCGTAGTAACAATTTTCCAAGTATTGTGCATAAACAAATTACAAAGAAAAGATAAAGGGATGAAGAACTCTATGATTCTCTCCTCCAAAAGTTGTCCACGTAATGTTCTTGCCTCCGGTCACAAAAATCCTCTAAAAATGGTGTTTAATGACTATTTATATGTGTAGAAAAAAGACCCAAACGAAATAACCAAGTTCAAAACCAAATAGGATACAAAATAGGCTTTAAAAATCCGGAACACGCTAGCTACAGGCCTCGCCTCGCGTCCTCTATAGCGCGCTCCACCTCACTTTACACTGTGCCTCTCAAGATCTGTAGCGAGCTCCTCCTCGCGGTAAGCCTCACGGTGAACTACCAAACGCGAGCTATGTCTCTCGCGTCGCCTGCTTTTTAGCGAGCAACGTCCCTTGCCTTACCGCCGGAGCTTCATGGGCGTTGCCCCGTTCCTCGCCTGCTGCTTCATTTTTCATTTTGATGCTTGCCTAACTTTTTGCGTTCTTTTATCTCATTGATTTGTATGACTTCAACCAACTTTTTGCCGTTAATAATTCAAATGCCAATGTGTCTCTTCTAATGACATTCTCCATTGCTGCCACCTCCTACTTGGACTCAACATTTTTTAAGTTTTGTAGTGATCTCCAGTTGTATTTGAGAATGAATAGTTCCCCTATTAATTCTTCAATTCAAGACTCCAATGCTTCAAATTTAAATTATGTTGCATGCGTAATGAATGTTTATTTCTTTATTTTGCTCCAAATTTCATCTTTAACGTACCTACACATAAAATAACTCAATTAAGCACAAATATAGTATATTTTAGCATTAAAGCCCCAAATGTAAGGTAAGTAATGCACTAAAAATATAGAATTATATCCAAACATCAGACCATCTCTTGGCACCCGAGCTTTCCTTAGCACTCATGCGAAACAAATGGCGAAAACATAAGTTTGGAGGAGAGACGGAGAGTTTGAAAGTGGTATCAAGGAACAAAAAGAGAAAAGAAATGAAGAAAAGGAAAGACAAAGAAGAAGAAAGAAAGAAAAAAAAGAAAAACACAAAAAGAAAGTGAATAATTTGAAGGGTTGAAAGGATTCAAAAGAAAATAAAAGTGCAAAGCATGGAGAAAACAAAGAAGGAGAATATGAATATCATGACCAAGAAAAAGTGATGTCAAGTCTCTCTAGTTCCCCTAAGGAAAAAGAAAATGACTCAAAGAGTCTGCAAAGCATGAGCCAAAAAGAGAAAATTGAGTGCTTAAGGAAAGATGAACCCGTTCTATTCCATCATTTCCCACCTTAGTCCAAAAGCTTTCATTACATGCCGAAAAAGTCGTACGTGATTTCAAGCCGAGTAAGCTTACATTAGTGGTGATCTACATGAGGGGCAAGCATATGGTACTTAAAGTCGTACTTGTGACATTCTTTTTTAGAGTGATGAGCGAACTTTTCACAAGCCATTGAATTGAATGTTGCATTCTTAGGTGAGATGAGCTAATGGAGAGTATAGGAGAAGGAGTTTGGGATCCATAGTGACCTACATGAAAGTGCGAATTTCCTTGACGATTAAAGTCAACTCTTGATGCTCAAATGTCACATTAGAGCTATTTGTGCTTTAAAATTCAAAACATGGCCTTGTTGATAATTCATGAGTGTGTGGGTAATTGTTGGTCCCAATTGAGGTGTGTTTGATTCACCTTAGGCCAGCGGAAATAGCTCTTTTCTTATGGAGGTGGGAATTACCTTATTTATTTGAGGACAAGTAAAGGCTTAAGTTTGGGGAAGTTGATAAGTAGGGATTTAGACTACTTATTTGCACTCTTTTACTTTCGTTTTAGCTTAAAAATACTTAAAGGTATTCCCTAAAGCTGATAAAATGTGCTTTCTTGTAGGAGTATTAGAAAATGAGCCAAAATGATGAAATTCAACTCAAGAAGAAGTATTTTTGGACAAGGACTAAAACCAAGCAAAAGGGGGCAAAGTGCGGCCGCAGAACATGAAGGAATTTTGTCAGAGCTTCTTTGCAAAGTGCGGACCGCACAATTATTGTGCGGCTGCAGAAGATTGAAGATCAGAGAGTTGGAGTTCTATTCCATGAAGAAGTATGGACCGCACTATTATTGTGCAGCCGCAGAAGTCCAGAGAGCGGTCGCACTCAAAAATATGCGGTCCACAGAACCTGAAGAAGTGCGGCCGCAATTCACAATTGTGAGGCCGCATAAGTCCCTCCTGTCAAGCTCAGCTTCAAAGTGCGGATCGCACACAGAATTGTGCGGCAACAGAACCTCAGATTCAGTTGTGTATAAATAGTTCTTTTTGTCAAATTTAGGTCAAGTTTGAACTTCAAAAAGTAGATAGCTGTTTTTACTTGCTGCTTTGGGAAACTTTGTGATAGTTTATCTATTTTACATTGGATTTTCATCACTTTATCATCTAATATGAATTTAGTATTCTTTTCTTATTTAATTTCTTCATTTTCATTTATGAGTAACTAAATTTCTAGCTAGGGTTGTGACTCAACCCTTGTGTCGGTACCTAATGGATGTTTGATTTAGGGCTTGTTTAAGGTTAGGTGTGTGATATTTAGCCTAGTTCTTGCTTTAATTTAAGAATTAATGGTTGCAAACATTGATTCATGCCTAATTGACTTAGTCTCTACTTGAGAAAGAGAGACTAAGTCTAGAAAAACTTGGCTAACAAGAAATTAGGGTGAACTCAATAAATTGATAGCCCGAATTAAAGGGTTGAATCTAGAGATAGTAAAACCCGACTTGAGCATATATCAACGGTTTTGTGAATTACCCATTTGGACTTGAGAAAGTCAAATTGGGGAAAACCACTCTATTACCGAGAGGTATAGAGTGGGTAATTGCGTGTTGATTGCTATATTACACCCCGACCAACGAAACCTTCCCTAAAGCCCACAACCCGTTAGGCAAACACCTAGGTGGAAGTCACGACCCTAGATCTTTTATAAACTTTAAAAACAACAACACCAAAAATATTCGTTATCTAGTTTTATACTTGCAAATATTAGCATAAATTAGAAGTAGATCAAAACAACCAAGTATGTGGAATTGCATTTTAGGCATGTTATACACTTAGTCCAAGTATATATCTAGTCCCATATAAGCTCTCTGAGGAATCGACCCCGACTCCAAGTTGGCTAATTATAATTGCATCGACCGCTTCACAATCCCGATTAATGGTGTGAATTTGGGCGACATCACTTATCTCGCTCTGAAATTTGATAACTTGCTCTAACACCTCTCTAACACCTCAAACCAATGCCAAATGATTCGAAACTAGTCAAAGAATGTGCAAACCAATCAAAAGATATTCTAAGGCTTGTAATTTACTCAATTAGAATTCCCAACTCTACACGAAACGTCAATAAAGTCAACTCCTAAGACCACGCGCTTGAATTCCAAAAATTCTCGAAGATAAATTTTACCACTAATACCATGAACTCAAATATATAATTTATTTCAAATTCTATGTGCAATTTCGTGGTCAAACTCAAAAATATTATTTCTAGGTTTTCTTCCAAGAATCTCATATTATCCAACCTCAAATCTCGAATTTACAAGCCTAGATTCATATATATTCGTGAAAGTGGGTTAGAAAGACTTACCCTCAATAAGTGGGTGAAATAGTCCTTCAATATCTCCCCTATAGTCGGCACCAATTGATCCCAAATGAAAAATGAGAAGAAATCCCAAAATTCAACTTATAAGGTTTGCCTAGGCATTACTCTTTGCGAACGCGGCATGTGCCTCGCGTTCGTGAAGCAACTTAGCTCCTGCTCCAAAATCCTCTTCGTGATCGCGAGACTAGGTCCGCAAATGCGATGCCTTACCAGGTCGTCCCTAGGCGAACGCGACCATGCCTCTGCGAACTCGAAGGCCAAGCCTCCAGGCCCAGCTTCTATTTTGCGAAGGCGGCCTGGCTATCCCGATGCAGAGCACCACTGCCCAAATCATTGCTAACCCGACTCGCCAACCGCGAACGTGAAGCACAAACGACCTCCTCCTCAAATCCTTCATCGTGAACCCGTGCTTCCCACCGCGTTTGCAAAAAACAAAACCGCCGGCATTCAGCAACATCAAAACTCACCAACTTGGTCTGAAACCACCCGGAAATACACCTGAGGCCCCCCAGACCCCGTCCAGCCATACCAACCGGTCCCAAACTTCATCCAAACTTATCCAAAGGTTCAAAACGTCACGAATAACATCAAAACCACAATCGACGATCAAAATCCTTCTTTAAGCTTTCAAAACCTTTCAAACTTCGTCGAACGTGTTTGCATCACACTTTAACATTCCGGATCACGACCAAACTTTCTTTGAGGATCGACGAATCGAATGGTATTTCTAAAAACTTGGAAAAACACATATTGACCTTCTTTTTTATTTCCAGTATTATGCAATCTCATCAATGGACTCCTGACGTATATGAAGGAGTGTGGTTCAGTTGAGAAAACTTCATATACAAGTTACAATCAACTAAGTAAACTTGTCAAAGGTCCTGGAACACTGTCGGATAACAAGCACTGAATCACTTCCGGGCCACCATATATTCAACCCGAACATACGTCCAAGTCCGAAGTCACCTTATGAATTTATAGGAATCTTCAAATCCCGATTCCGAGGTTGTTTACTCAAAAGTCAAATCTTGGTCAACTCTTCAAACTTAAAGCTTCCGAATTGAGAATTATTCTTCCAAATCGACTCCAAACTTCTCAAAAATCAAAGCTGACTACACGTACAAGTCATAGTACATAAGGTGAAGCTACTTAAGGTCTCAAACTATCGAATGACATGCTAGAGCTCAAAATGATCAGTAAAATCATTACAGTTATTTGTAGTGAAACAATTTTCAGTGGTTTGATACCGAGACAAATCGGAATTTATTTCCATTAGCCATGAATTCTTTTGGGGAGTTGAAGGTGAGAGTCTGATAAAGCGTAGGAGACGAAAAGAAAAAAGGAAAACAATGGAAAAGAGAGATAAAATAAAGAGGAGCAACATTATTGCTCAGATGAATTCCAACTCGTGGGTGCGATAAATGAAGGACAAAAAACATAGAGGTGCATAAAAAAATGGGAAGAAAACAAAAAAAAGAAAAGAATGGGCTGATTTGCCATATATAACCAGCGTCATTGATAACTTCACATTATTCTATCTGTTTCTCTGTATTTAAAAATATTTTTTTAATTCTAGTAATGTTTAAATAAACAATTCTCTTTTCCGATCAGTATGAATATATATATATATACACTAGTTAAATACACGTGGTATGCGTGTACCTTATATCAATGAGTATTAGTTTATTTTAAAAGTATAAATATTATTAAACAATGTGTTTGAGTTATAAATGAGATTTTAAAAATATAAGCTCTGAAAAATGACGAATATTAATCTTATTTAGTTAGCTTAATACTGGATAACTTAACTAAGCATGAAATTCATTTGGTTAACATTTAAATATTAATTTATCTAAAATATAAAATATTAAATTCTTGAGATTTGAAGGTCTTATATATTCATTAAAATATATTCTTAATATATTAACCAAATATAAAGAAAAATAGAAATATTACTTTTATCTCCTTGCAACAATCTTGCTAGTTTTAATTACTATCACATCTACAAATCAACAGGAGAGGAAGGTGGTTAATAATTTACTGCTTTCCTAACATAATCAAACAAAGAAATAAAGGTTCTTATTGATAATTAAGGTTATAATATTATAAAGTGGTTTCTATCTAACATTATCTAGCATCTAATTTGGTCTAATATGATTAAATATTCTAACAAAAACAAGACAAAACTTAGAAATAGACGGTTTTCAAATGATTCCAGATTAGTTAAAACGTTCATAAGTTCTAGGAAACTTAAAGGGAAGAAGTAGGATTCTTATTAGTTCTTACATGATTAAGATTACGCGTGGCAAATTCATAAGTACTTAGGAGACCATAAAATATTTTTTTTATTTTTGTATGTAGTATATTTCATATATTTATTATAAACTTTTTGCTATTTAAATTAAGTTTAAGAACGATTATTTAAATAAATTCAAAAATAAAATAAAGACAAAAACTTGAATAAGAGCCTTAATAACGATCTGTAACGTTTAAAACCTTGAACGCGAAAGGCTTAGATATTATGTTGCACAATTTAGATGAGGTTTATAAAAAGGTAAAATCTACTTGGTTTAAAAATTCTTATTATTACGACTTGTTACATCTTTCAAATAAGAAAAGATTTAATAAGTAATTTTTAGTTAGTTAATATTAGAAATTAATATTATAAACAAAATAGTTATCTACTAGCCATGTTTTCTTTCTGTGATAATGCCGTATTTATCCAGTGTGAAATCAATTTTTCAAAGACAGAAAAGGTAAGTGATATTTTGCTAAGGTCCTTCGTACTTTTAATATAAAATAGTTGTAGGGTACACATATTACTTGTGTACTCTATATCAATAAGTATAAAATTCTAAAAATTACACAAATATTATTAAACGGTGTGTTTAAGTTATAAATCAAGTTTTAAAAAGCACAAGCTCTTGAAAATGAAAACTAATGATATTATTTAGCCAACTTAATAAAGAAAAAATTACGTGTCACAAAAGTACTTGTTTACCTTGAAAATAGTATTAATAATTATATTTGATTTGTGGTTCTAAAAATATGTGATTTATTCTAACACTAGTTGATTATTTGGAAGTAATAAATGTAAGTACAGAAAATGAGATAAGCAAACCAAAGCTATCGCAAGGCTAGGCCTCGAGCTGGCTGGAACAGAGGGGCCTCGAGGTCTAGCTAGGGTAGTCGAGCAATCGATGAAGATATAATGATATTGGGGGCCTCGGGGATAGCTTTGAGCGGCTAATGATGAGCAATAATGAAGAACAATAATTGAAGAACACTAAGTAAGGAGCAAACAAATCTGAGAGATAATGTTGAACACAAAAAGAGAGCAGAGAATGTTCTATTGCATTGAATGTATGTATTATGGATGTTACAAAATGACAGGGGTCCCCTTTATATAGGAGGGAGAATCCCAACATAGTACGTGCCTAATTATGACAAGGAAATGCTATTGGTACAACTGTATAATTGCTCAGTACAGACTTGTACTATTCTTGCAGGCCTGGTTGGTTTTAGCCACGTGTCCTTGGGAATTTTCCATCTTTCCATGACGTTCAACGATTCGTACTGCTCCGAGGTTGACCACAGTGAATCTCCGATATGCTCCCTCGAGGGGTGTACCTCGGGGTCAAACTTCAAATTCCGCTACGAGCTTCTCGAGGACGAGCGTGGAGTGCCACGGTGGTCTCGAAAGTGGACTTTCCGATTTTGGCAGTATACAATACTCTAATACCTTAACACAATTCTGATACATGAGTTGTGTAATTATTTTGGTATCTCAAATATAATATAATGATATATTAATCTATACTCAAATATCATGCAATAATGCAATATTTTTGTGACCTTCTTTAAAGAAAGAGTTCCTTTTAGGATAAAACTATAATTTCTAGATCTTTTGCCTAATAAATAAGACTTTGATTCAACTATGATTTTATCCTTTCGGGACATCCAATCAAAGTAGAATTAAATATGATTTGTATTCAATAAACCTACAATGCTCAAAAATGTAAGTTCCAAGTTGTCTTAGAGAAGGAACAACAATCAAAGATAAATTTATCTAAAAGCTATTGAATGCACAATTGGTTGTTATCCATAGTCCGATATTGTGGATCGAGCGTCAAATAAGGTAGAGCGTGCTAGGTTGAAAAAGATATAGAAAATTAATCCATTTGTAACCTATTAAAGAATAGGAATTTCAGAAATCACTAGTGTTTAGTGGCTATTAATTTTCTATAGTTATCATATATATAATTACTTCCTATATTTACTATTTAGTTGCTACGGTAGTGTATTCGATGTATTCGCGTTGTTGTATTCATGAATAATAGCCATTAGGGTAGTCCTAAACGTTAGGGTAGTCCAACTGAAATTAGGGTAGTCCAGCTGTACGTGCATTAGGGTAGTCCAGCTGTACGTGCATGTATTCGTGTCATATATTCATGAATACAACAGCAAACAGCGCCTCAAATCAAGGCAGTACAGTTGTACGCGCATATATTCACATGTATTTGTATTGTTGTATTCACGAATACAGCAGTAAAAAGTGCTTAAAATTAGGGCAGTTCAGCTATACGCGCATGTATTCACGCCATGTATTCATGAATATAGCAACAAAAAGCGCCTAAAATTAGGGGTGGCCATAAAATCCGAAAAATCGAACTGAACCGAATTAGTTTGTTATTTCGGTTCGGTTTTTTCGGTATTTCGGTTCAGTATACGGTATAGGGTTTTTGATATTTCGGTATACCGAAATAGTGTTTTTTTTTTTTGGATGGCCGAGAAATCCGTTTGGGGCCGATCCTTTGGACCAACCGCAGTCTTCAAAACTCGGTGGATAATGGGCCCGCCCCTCTACCCTTCTCCACTTAAATACCAGGTTTTGCTTTGCATGGTTTGGGGGCTTGAACCTGTAACGTAAGACACAAATCCACCACCCTTTGCCACTTGAGCTAGGCCATGGGGGCAAATACCGAAATAGTTTAGTCCAAGCCCATCTTTATTTTTATTTTTATTTTTTAGCCCAATAACTTTAAGCCCACACCTCAAAAGTCCAAAACCCCTAATTCCCTAATTCCTTACCCTTAGACTGTAGCAAGGTTCCACCAAACAGATTAAGAACTTCTAGAAATTTTGGAGCATAGATAAAAAGTGTATACTGTATAGGCAGTCAACTGTCTTTGACATTGAGCTTGAATGGACCGTTCAACTATCCTTCTTTTTGCTTTAGGATAAAATATGACTTTATAGTAGAGGCATAAAAGAAATTGTTGCTTTTTACGTGTAAGTTGTAATACTTAGGTGCAACTTTTTCTCTTGTATTAGTCAATGGTATTATAAGATGCTTCCTTGCATTGCGTCCGTGTTTAGTCAAATGCTAGTAAATAATACTAGTTGTATTGGTTTCAAAAGTTGAAACGTATCTTTTCAACCCTAAGAGCTACAGATTTGAATAGGCACAAGCCTTATAACATAGATTTGGTTTAAACCGAAACCGTACCGAACCAAAATAAGAAATATCGAACCGTACCGAAATATTTTGGTACGGTATTTGGTATAAACAATTGATAAATCGAATACCGAAATACCGAACCGAAGTACCGAATGTCCACCCCTACCTAAAATCAGGTAGTCCAGTTGTACGCGCATGTATTCACATGTATTCACATGCATGTATTCATGAATACAACAGTAAAAAACGCCTAAAATCAGGGCAGTCCAGCTAAATGCGCATGTATTCACATGTATTCGCGTCATGTGTTCATGAATACAACAGCAAAAAACGTCTCAATTCAGGTAGTTCAGCTGTACGCGCATTTATTCACATGTATTCACGCGCATGTATTTATGAATACAACAGTAAAAAATGCCTAAAATCAGGGCAGTCCAGCTGTATGCGCATGTATTCACATGTATTCGCGCCATGTATTCATGAATACAATAACGACAATCACCTTAAAAATAGGTATGCCCAGCTGTCTAAGAGAGAGGAAAAGCATAAATAATCGTATTTCATGTCTCAATGGTCGTATATACCATAAAAACTTCTTTTGCTATAAATATAAAAAGATAGCTATAAAAATTAATATTTTAAAATGATTTTGATTTATAATAAATAGGATGTATACCTTTATCACAGGAGGTAAAATTTCCATTAAAGATCCATATATGATATGGGTTTATTAATGTATTAATTATAGTATTCTTTTTGATTATGCAGGAACTGTATAAGTTTCTTTACTCTTGGTAAAAATTAAACTAACTTCTTTTAAACAGATCTATTGCTTCTCCAATTGTACGCAATAAAAAATTTCAAATGTTATTCTAAAGTAAATTTTTAGTACTAAAGTTCTATTGTTTGCAGCCAACTAATCTGCTCTAAATAGTCTTGGCAGAACATCTTTAAATTAAGACAGAATAGTCTCGTAGACATTTGTAGTTGTTTGTGTTTATAATTTCGGTCCTTATAGTCTGCAATTTGTTAAGTGAACATTTATACTTGTGGAAACACATTACTTTAACGGTAAAGGGCCAAATATATTTTTGTACTTACGAAAATGGTCTAAGAATACCCCTCGTTATACTATTGGGTTATCGATACTCATGTCATCATACTTTGAAACAAAAATACTCTTATTTTGGATGGAGTACCACGTGGCAACACTAGATGAAAATGACTCATTTCTCTTTTTACCCGATCCGTTTTAAAAAACTACCACCCGAATCAATTTTCACCCAAGGCAAAACTTAGCATCTTTTGTTCTAAAGCAATTGTTTTGTAAAAACTGAAGAAAAAAAATTTTCAACAAAATATTTTTGTTTTTTTTAAACTAATGCACTTGTAGTCCACTGCTTTATGAAAGCCTTTTTTTCCAGCTTTTACAATTTTTTTTTTTTTCTCTTTTACAAAAAAAAACCTTTAAAAGAACTGATATTTTTTGTTGTAAAAATTGAAGAAAAAAAAACTTTCCTAAAGCAGTGGACTACTGGTGCATTAGTTTTAAAAAAACGAAAATATTTTGTAAAATCTTTTTTTTCAGTTTTTACAAAAAAAATGCTTTTAAAAAAACTGAAAAATATTTTTTAAAGCATTTTTAAAATTGAAAAATATTAATTAAAAAGATCCATACCCATACCCATACCCGGAAAGCAATTTTTTTTGTAAAAACTGGAAAAAGAAATATTGAACAAAATATTTTAGTTTCGTAAAAACTGATTTTTTTATTTTTGTAAAAACTGAAAATAAAAAAAAAAAAAAATCCTAAAGTAGTGGACTATTGGTGCATTAGTTTTTAAAAACGAAAATATTTTGTTGAATTTTTTTTCAATTTTTACAAAAATATTGCTTTAAAACAAAAGATGCTAAGTTTAGACTTGGGTGAAAATTGGGTCAGGTGGTAGGTTTTTTAAAACGGATCAGGTAAAAAAAAGAAATGGATCGTTTTCATCTGGTGCTACCACGTGACACTCCATCCAAAATAAGTGTGTTTTTGTTCCAAAGTATGACAACATGGGTATAGAAAACCCAATAGTATAACGAAAGATATTCTTAGACCATTTTCGAAAGTACATGGATATATTTGGCCCTTTGCCGTCACTTTAAACCTCTCTTACCTTGCGTGTCTGTAAAACGCCCTGATGTTACTATCCATGTCAAATAAAATACGCTACTTCATTTTTATTTTTATCAAGACTGATTTATTTTTTATTTTTTGTACAAAAAAACTATTTTTTTAAAAAAGAAGTTGTTCCAGTGACCACGCCGGGGTAATTGCGTTGTTATGCATGTGACCATGCCTGGGGGATTATGATATTGTGCATGTGACCACACCGGGCGAATTTGTATTATTAACACGTGGTTGTCCATGCAACACGTGAGTTATCCGTGCAGCGTGTGGATACAGATCCATCCCCTAGGGGGACCCTCTCATGTTTCTCTCTTGATGGTGTACACGCGGATTGTGAGAAACCGAGGGGTTTCTGATTGATGTGCGCTCTTGGAGAGCTGGTTACCATACTTGGATCCACGTTGCGACGAACTGATATTTGGTTATGGCATTTCATCTTTGCTTGCAATTTCCTTGACTGTTTACCTGATTTACTTGCATATCTTCCGTGTATGCTAGATTATTGTCTGAGCAGAAAAATTTAAAACAAAGAATTGTAAGTATCAAAGTGGTTTTACCTGGGACTTCCTGATTTGATCATATATCTGTTTTATACTTATTGAAATTATCAACTCCAAAGGTGTCAGTGAGTATCATCTATAGTTCTTTCTTCTTTTATCTCGTCGAGGTTAGTGTTAGGATTAGGGGTGTTTATGGTTCGGTTTGGATCGACTTTTCTCTAAAAAGAAATCAAACCAAGTAAGTCGGTTCTTCAAATATTAAAACCAAATCAAACCAAACCAATTAAGTCGATTTTTGTCGTTTTTTGATTTTTTCGATTATTTATTGAATTTTTTTCTTAAATATGAGACATAAATACTATCAAACACGGGTTGAATTAGATGCGATCACGATGAGTTGATTCTTTTAATAGTTGTTATCTTATACCATTGAAGGTTTTCTCTCGATAAAATGGATAATATGATCAAGTCGTCTATTCAAAATGTTGGAGGCGCGACTTGTGATCTACGAGGGAGTTCATTGAAACATCTTATTGCCAACACCGAATTCTTCAAGAAGTTTGAGCTTTCCAAGATGAAATATTACGGCGAAATCTATTATAATTGACTAAATGTGCACAAGCTTTAGTATTTTAGAGGACTATTAATGCACCATGTAATATAATATGGACTAATTTGAGTGAAAGCAAAAACTAAGGGACGATTCAAACCCTTTATGGACAAAAATTATACTAGTTTTTGGATAAAAAGAAAACAGTTTTAGAAACAAAAAAGGTATTTCCCCTCCAGGTTCAAGAATAACAATGATTTTGAGTTATGGCCAAAATTTAGGGACTATTTTGGTCATTTTCTCTTTATTATGGGAAACAAACATCTTTGCTTCAGTATCTTTGTTTTCTTTTCCACTTTGTATTTCAAACAAGAGAGAATTTTCTCTCTCACATTTATGTTTCTTTCCCTTCCTCTCTGCCCTCTCCAAAACAAAGTTAAAATATCACTTGATTCTCATTGCGTGACTATCAATGTATCATAGCTTTTAGAAATTAGAAGTTTCTGTGATGTATTAGGTCAGACTACGTGTCACTTCAGAATTTGCAGTTGCTCTTGGTTTTGCAACTCTTTTGACCAAAAGGGGTCTCCCAAAAAAGATACCCAAGTTCATCTCTTTTATGTTTTTGGTCTTGAAAGACACTATATTTTGTTCTTTTAAGGTAGTATTTTGAAAAATGTCAGATGATATGGTCATTCATTTTGCATCCAATTCTTCAAACCAATCAGACCAGTCTCTGCCCACAAAGATTGCAAAACTTGAGGCAAGAATGGTGGGTAAAGCCTCAACTACTACATCTACATCCCAGGCTACTTCCTGGACTGCCCCAGTCAAGTTTGGGCTTGGGCTTGGGCCTGCTGATAATGTTGCCGAGCCTGCTGTCTCTAGTGATTCTGATGATGATAATGTGAGTGTTAGTGAAATCCAGCTTTTTCTTTCTTTTAATTAGCGTAGCTATGGAAAAATGCAATTCTTATAGTTGTATTAAGTTTTGTGCACGAACAGTGTAAAAAATGTGTGACGTCACTTAAAAGGTAATTGTAGGTAACTTTATTCAATAAGCACTTATTAGTAACCTAGTAGATGGTAAGTTACCTGCTATAACATGTTAAATTAGTCTGACAGTGCTAAAATTTATTACATTGTCAGTATATATAACTTAAATCCTTACAAAATGGAGTTTGCTAAATGCAGCAAAATCTTGTAAATGACATCCTTATCTGTAATGCTGGTGCATTGAAAAGCTTAGAATTAACTTATTTGGATTTCTCTACATATGTGTCAACTTAAATTACTTTCTCTACTAGTTTATTGGTCCGCGTTCCATGTAGACATGTACCTCTGCAAACATGGATACTTGTGCAACATTCAAGTAGTAGAGAATAATTGTAGAGAACTAGAGATCTATTAGCTTTTGCAGAATGAGTATGAGCAGAAGTAATTTGACTTCTTGAACGAGTGCAATAGTATACTGCTCTATATGGTTGGTGCATCTTGGACTTTTATGAATAGCTTGCTATTTACAACAGTTATGTTCGGATAGTAGGTTGAAATTTTGAATGACTAATTTGGGAAGTCAGGAAAAGAGAATTGACAACTTTGTTTGGAATAGTTTTCCACCAGCGATAGACGCGCCTCACTGAGAACCTCACTAGCTTCAGCATTGCCCCAAGTGCGAGATAGAATTGACAACTTTGTTAGCTAGTTGTCAAATTGGAAATGGTGACTGTGGGTGTACTATAAATGCTAGTTATGACTAGGTGTATCACTTATCTTACCTAGCCTACACTGAGAAGATAATAGAACGTCAATGCTACTATAATTTTGGAAAGGCATTGTCAAGGTATTTCACATTTTCTGTCAGGGGTGTGTTGGTCTCCTTACAGATCTTATATATATATATATATGGATCCAAATCTGCCGAATCACTCATGTTATGATCTTCTACATCATGGGTCTTTCCGTTCCTTCATCTATGTTCTTAATGTAGAATTCAGACCAAATGATTATGAAGTTACGTCGAAACGTCCACATAGTATGGGTAACGTAGGAGACATCTCTATTTTTTCCCTGGGGAATCTGAATTCAACAAAGTTATCATAGACGCGCCTCAGTGAGAACCGCACTAGCTTCAGCACCCCAAGTGCGAGATAGAATTGACAACTTTGTTAGCTAGTTGTCAAATTGGAAATGGTGACTTGTGGGTGTACTATAAATGCTAGTTATGACTAGGTGTATCACTTATCTTACCTAGCGTACACCGAGAAGATAATAGAACGTCAATGCTACTATAATTTTGGCATTGCATTGTCAAGGTATTTCACATTTTCTTTCAGGGGTGTGTTGGTCTCCTTATAGATCTTATATATATATATGTATATATATATGGATCCAAATCTGCCGAATCACTTATGTTATAATCTTCTACATCATGGATCTTTCCGTTCCTTCATCTATGTTCTTCAAGTAGAATTCAGACCGAATGATTATGAAGTTACGTCGAAACTTCAACATATTATGGGCAACATATATATACATATATATATATATGTATATATATATGGATCCAAATCTGCCGAATCACTTATGTTATAATCTTCTACATCATGGATCTTTCCGTTCCTTCATCTATGTTCTTCAAGTAGAATTCAGACCGAATGATTATGAAGTTACGTCGAAACTTCAACATATTATGGGTAACGTAGGAGACATCTCTATTTTATCCCCGGGGAATCTTTAGAGTTCCCACCGCTTAACTTTCAACTCTGTTTTTGGTTCTGATGAATCTACATAGATCATGATCACTAGAAATACTAGTTATCTCCACTTCTTGAAGTTTTGAGTTTTCATATCATGGTTGGAGACACACTTGAAAGCTCATGGCACGCGGGGTTGGATTTTCTGTGTATATTGCTTAAGTTCAGGTGCAATGATTTTATAAAGCAGTATCAGGTTCAAGGATATTATTCATAAATGCGTTATCAATAAAAAAGTTGTGTTAAAAGATTCTAGAATAGCGTTTCTCAATTGCAGGAAGAGGTAAAATGTGTACAGTTCTAGGGAAAACTAACCGATAGAAAAGAAAAAGAATGCTTGTTATGAGGATGACAGTAAACGGTGGGGCAGGAAGCAACAGGAATGATGCATGATCATAATAAAGTGAACCATGGCTAGTACATGAGACATTTTTCTTCAAGGCTTGCTGGCAATTTTTCGTGGATGTCTAGATGCCTTTATCCCTGTGTTAGGTTATATGATCCCTCAATGTAGAGAGAAATAGCTAATTAATATACCAAAAAATGGAAGCTAAATGTGCAATTCTTAATGATCCATATATGGAAGATTACATTTGGTTTTTAGCCGTTCAAAAAGAATGTGCAATTGTTTTGAATCTCCGGCCTAGAGAAGGTAGGCAAGGTGGATTTGGGGGCAGCAATCTGCATTGACCACTTTGCTTTTCTTCTGTTGCAAATAAAATCCGATCACATGCTTGGTGCCTTTGGAATAGTTGAAATGGGATAAAAGAATATCCTTCTGGATGGGGTGGTGTCACCATACACTCATCCTTCAGCTTCTATAACTTATATCAGCAGTATTAGGCTGTCATTGCCTTTAACTCTTCCATTCGTACTATTAAGTATTGAAGCTGCTTAAGTTAGAGGTTCACCGAGAAAAGAAAAACAAATAAAAATAAAGCCAGAATGAATAATTTTGTTGCTGATTATTTCCAATTTCCAATAGGAAATTAGAATTACTGTTGCGCATGAAATTAACAGTACTACACCTTCTTTAAACCTTTTGAAGAACGAGGCTAGATCAATAGCTTCATTAGGTCGCATAGAGCCCTGCTTTAGTGGCACAACAAGCCTAGTAGGAGGATAGTCCATATGAGTTATGTGATATGTATGATAGAAATAAAGTGACTATAATACTCTACAAACAGTGAAAGGTTAGGAAGATGTTGTACTGTTAATTTCATGTGAAATAGAATTCTCTTTGTACTTTAGAATTAGAATTACTGTTGCGTGTGAAATCAATAGCACTACATATTCCGCTAACTCTCTCCACTTGTGGGATTTCACTGGGCTTGTTGTTGTTGTTGTTGTTGTATTCTGCTAACTTTCATTTTTTTGTAGAGTATCCTTTTAACTTTATGTCTGCATCAGGGCTATATGCATATCACATAATTGGTATGGACTATCATACTCTTGTTATTGTGCCTCTAAATTTGGGCTCTATATGACCTAGTGTTGATACTGATCTAACCTCGTTTTTCACATGGTTCTTTCTATGCATTTGAAATATGTGGCCTCATACTTATATTTCCCAATGTAATTGTGTACTAAGTACTATTCTCTTTGTATTTTTGTTTATCAGTTACGTATGCACGCCTTGTTTCCATCTCCTCTCTTTTTGTACAAGCTAAATTTCTGCAGGAAAATTCTACAACTCATTCTAGAGAAGTTTAATAGTTTCTGGCATTCAATTGCCAGTAATTATGTTCAAGAAAAAACTTATCCAGTCGTATTAATGGGAACTGTCTTTCGTAAAAAGCTTTCATACCTTGTAGGTTTCAAACTTCAACCAGTTCACATCTACTAAAGTTTCTTCCTTCCAAATTCCGATCCAATAGTTCTGAACGGAAAGTCTTTTTGAGTTATCAGAACCTAGTAGTTTGTGACCTCAGCATCTCGAAAGAAACACAACTCTGAATTGATTATAAGGTGCATTGGATGATTTCCCCCCCTATACTTTTAAATGAGTAATCTGGATCCAAATATCTTCAATCTTGGATTAAATCTAATATCTACTTTAATAAGCCAGGTTTTGCTTTGGTATACTAACAAATATTCCTGGCTATGATCAAGAGGAATTAATTACTCTGTATGAACTGCACAAACTACTGATTGCAAATTTGCATTAGTTTCCAGTGCTGCAAATCATTCTCCATCTTCTGCTCTTAAAGCAAGATTTTCTTTCTCATTGCTGACATTTCTCCTTCCCCTCAACCAGAATGGCAGGGAATTTCTCATACAAGCAAACACTCAGAAGCGGCGCAAACTCGAGGATGACAACAGCTCAACTTCATTTGAACATGTGGAGGTATATCTTATATTTATATGCTATGTTTTATATATAACATCTTGCTCTTCTTGGCAGTTTCTTTAGGTGTAAAGCATTCTAATAACCGAGATACTCTCATTTACAACTGCTGATTTGGTAGCCATGTTATCTTAGGGTGTTTTTCTTACCCTTCTGGAAGAATGTATATGCTAATGCTGAAGGAAATACTTTTTGTAGACTGCAGCTGATACTGTGAAAAAGATAGTAGACAATACAGACACAAGCAATGTGGGTTCAGATGTGAATAGACGGAAACAAAGCCGTGTAAAGGGACAAACTAATTCTGGTAGAGGACGTGGTTCCCGAGTTAGTGATCAGACCAAGTCGCAAGCAGTTTCTGTGTCAAATGGTCAGCTCGAGAACTCTTACCAGAAGGTGAGTTTTTCCTGGCATGATTTTAGGTTTGTTTTAGGATAATATGAGTATTAGTAGTGATTGAGCTTGAAATGGTAAGTGTAAAACATACTGGCAAATGTTTGTCCAACACCATTGACAGTGCATATGGAGAGTTAACAAAGAAGACTAGAGAAGGTCCTGCTTTATCAATGTCAATTCTGAAATACTTAAGCTTAAATATTAATAAGCAAATTTAGCTACTCTTGTTTCAGCAGATTACTGCGACAATTTGATAATAGCTATTCAATGTTTAATGGATTATCACTTAAGATGACTACAATTGAACAAATTTGTAACTGGATGAGATATTTTTGGGTGGTATCATCAATTTATTCTTGTGATTTAGCAAGTTTAAAGATGAGTTGGTTTATCCTGCTTATTAGTCAGCATTTCTCCGTCATAGTATTACTGGCTAAAATCATGATTTTAAACATTGAGTAGACCAGGTTCGCATCGGCCTAACGAGCACATTGCCCATCCTTCTTTTTTTTCTTGTGGGGAGACGAGTTGGGAAACCTATTGTACTGGATTAAGCATAAATATCCTTTTACCCCTTTCCCTTACCACTGGTCATTCCCCAACATGAGCACTTACTCTTCACCATGCCTGCTCACGTATCACTGCTCGTACCCCTACACCGCCCTGCCATCATGCCTAATTTTTGTACTCTTCTTTTTTAGCTTTAATTACACAAAATTTGGTATGATAATTAAATGAGTGTAATTTCTTATTTTTGCTTTTATGGCCTCTTAGATGTGCTTATCATAACTGGGAAATGTTGTATGTCATCTTTATACCTTGCATGACTCAGAAAGCCCAGCTCCCCTATTGACAATGATGACTAAAGCAGCAGAACTTCTTCAAACATGGAGAAGAGGGTTCTGAAAAATGAGGGGACTACTCTTTGACATGGTTATGGATATGCAAAGTCTTTATCTGATTGGTGAGTTCGATGAAATGGCAAATACAATCTAGGACAGTGCTTTAGAGATGGAGAATATGATAATATCTGTGGAAGAACACTCCTTGCTCGTAAGAGATAGAAACACTAATATGGTGTAAGGAAAGGTGTCAAGTGAGCAGATTGAGTCAAATTCGGTTGCTTGATCAGGGTAGAACCAATGTTGTATGCACGGGTCTAACAGCCCCTTGTAGAGGTTGGAGCTACCTTCTTATTCGAGAAAGGATAGGCAGGTCAGTAAAGTCAGACCCAATCCACCCAGTGTTTGCTTGGCCACTATGGGGTTGGGTCAATAATGGGTTTAGGTGGGTGATAAACTAACCTGCCCAAAACCTTCTTCTCGACTAGCCTCAATATATCAATATGAACAACAACAACAACAACAACAAAAAACACAGTGGAGTCCCACTTTGGGGCAAATATATCAATATGAACAAATTAATTAAAAAAGAGATTTATATCTATTGCACTTTTTGCAATCATATCTGCGAAAGGGTTGACACTCTGTCGGTATTGCAGCCCCCAAAAAAAAAAGAATAGAAACATTAGACATTGGCTATTTTGGCAGGTTAGAAAGTGATCTGTGAACAGAATATGACTAGGGGCTAGGGTCACTATGGGTTGGGCTAAAGGTGACCCAAAGTGAAAAGCATCACTCACCAAACTCATAAGTGCTTGGGCAGGTTGCTGGTTACTAATTTCTGTGTTGATCTTGTCACTTCTATGTTATACGAGATGTGAAACTTTGTATGACATAATAATTAAAGGGTTTGGCCTTCGGGAAAATACCGGGTCAGAACATTTGGTAGAAAATGAGGAGAAACAAGAGAGATACTGCAATTGAAAGAGGAAATAAATAAGAAAGAAGGAAGGAGAACAAGCTAGCACCAGAACTTTAGAGATCGGAAATACACACCAACTATGAGAACAGAAAGAAGAAAGAAACCACTAAGATTGTTCATAAGGTCAGTAGGTCTCTGATTTTGTCCATAAGATACCAGCTAATACATTATAGCTTTATATTTTTACCTATCCTTTTTTTTTTCTTCTTCTTCTCATTTTTGGTATTAGTCGAGCATTAAATTCTGGTTGGATTGACTAGCTAAGATTTTCTGAAAAAGATATTCTGCGTGATTAGTTATCCTTGTATACCTTTTCCTGCTGTATAGTTATATAGGACACTAGCAGTGACTTGTGAGTTTCTGGACAGTGTTTTGTCATTTAGATTCCTTTGACCCAGGATTGTGCTTCTTCAACTTGTAGCTATCTTAATCACAGTGAAGCAATTGCTTGCTTATGTAGGTTTTCCTAGTTGTCATGTGTTGCTTAATTGTTAAGAATGCTTCGTTGCCGTGGAGGGTCACTCCAGGTATATTTGTTTTGTTTTGTATTCTTCTCTGTTGATGTCCATGAGCTTCTTTTAGGGTCTGTTAAAGATATATTACGAGATTGTTCTGTGTTTATGCATTTCTGAGAAGCAGCCATCTACCAAATGTGTGAGCACTTAATACGTAATATAAATCCTCTGCAACCCCAACCCCTAATGATATTTAATTGTAAACATCAGTTTGTTTTGGAAAGTATCAAATGCAAATAGATTGTAACTTTACTCTATGTGAAGTTGATTACAAAAGGTAACAGATACCAATTTTGAAACTTTACAATGGAAAGGATGATAGATTGCAGAGAAGGCAGTTGTTCATCAGTGGATTAACACATTATCGTTTTGTTTGGTGTAGTTGCAGGATGGTTTGCCAAAAGAGCAAATTGGGAATGATCGACGGAATGTATTTGAAGTATGGGTTTAGTTACAGTTTTCAGATTTCTTCAGTTCCCTTTTACTGTTAAAAAGTGCATTCTGACCTGCAATTTCTATGCGATGAAATTTATCCCATAAAAAGTGTTGCAGCTCATCAATTTTATGCAGTCACTGTTCGCTACTATTTTATAGCCTCTAATTTATTAAAATGATGTGGAATGCCCTTGGAAATTAGGAGGAGATCACTTCTTTACGGGCAAAAGTTGTGGCTTTGGGGGAAGAGCTTAAGAAATCCCGTCAAGAGGCATCAGATTATCAACATCAGTGTCAACAGCTGGAAAAGGTACAACTTCTTTCCTAGACATAGCGGTTGTTTGGTTACCCACATTACTGGAAGTGATCTCGACATTAATAGATCCAGGGTATATTAGAAACAAATGTTTTAAATTTTATGTACAAACTTTTAAATGGTTAACCAACACTTTGATAACAAATGCAAGTAATTCAGAAATTATTATTTGTTGAATTTGCATCCCTAATATTATAATCTGTATATAACTTGTCCTTATGCAGACGACCCATTAGTTGCTTTCGCTTTCAATAATAATTTCAGTTGCAACTTGTTAGAATAGTTATGTGAATGTATGTAATTAGTCCTAGTCCCTTATGTAATAGGAGTAGGTTATGTGTTATGTATACATATAAATAGGGCTTATTGTAATATAGAAAATTAATCAATAAGATTTTTTATAAGAGCAACTATTGAGAAATCCCCGCTATGCAGTTACCAGCGAGTCCGGGCAGTCACTGTGCCTTTTTCCGGTGACTTTCAGGCTGTTTTACTAAATCCCTTCTCCGGTGGGTTTTTTTACGAAAAATAACACCACAAGCAGGTGCGGATTTCTCAGGCGACCAAACCCCAGAAAACCACACCGGTAGAAACCCATCCACGTGCTCTCACGCGCCTCTAGAGCCTTTGACGCCGGCGGCGCGTCAGACCCACGCGCCGGCGCGTGAACACTGTTCCAACCATCTTTTTCGAATATTTCTTCAGGACAGTCTAATCTTCTAGTAATTCCAGCCAGGCCCATACTGTTTTCTTTTTATTCCGAGAACTTTGAGATTTTTCCGGCGTGAACAATGAGTTTTTCCGGCGAGAACAGTAATTTCCAGAAAATTTGTGCTTTTTGGCCGCAATATTATAATGGCGTTCGTATCAGAAGCCTTTAGCTCACAATCCGTTGTATCCAATTCATTGAATCCAATCCAGATGGTTTTTTTACCAGATTATATTGAGTTCCTTCAGTACAAAGCACGTAAACAGACATCTTCAGGATTAGCCTCCGTTGTTCCAACAGATAGTAGCATGACTTGTGTCTCCCAAGCTTCAACTTCTGAGTCTTGGGTCATTGATTCAGGTGCATCTGATCATATTTCTGGTAACAAAACTCTTTTCACTAGTATTTCATATTCTCAATCTCTTCCAACAGTCACAATGGCCAATGGGTCTCAAACCATGGCAACTGCAATAGGTCAAGCAAGTCCACTTCCTTCCTTACCTTTAGATTCAGTTCTTTATGTTCCCGGTAATTCTTTTAATCTCATAGCCGTTAGTCGCTTAGCCAAATCACTTAAATCTGCTGTTTTATTTCTTGATGACCTTGTTTTCATACAGGAACGCAGTATAGGGCGGATCATTGGTACCGAACGTGAATCAGATGGACTTTATTACCTTATCCTTGCAAAATCACATGGACTCGCATCTTGTCTTCCTTCTATAACTTGTCCAGTTACTGATTCACCAGATTTATTACATAAACGGTTGGGACATCCCAATTTGTCAAAACTTCAGAAAATGGTACCTGGCTTATCTCACTTGTCCACTCTAGAATGTGAGTCATGTAAGCTCGGTAAGCATACCCGCTCCCATTTCCCGCGCCGTCTTGATAATCGAGCAGAGTCACCTTTTACTTTAGTCTATTCAGATGTTTGGGGTCCTAGTCGGGTCAGTTCTACCTTGGGATTCTGCTACTTTGTCAGTTTCATTGATGGTTTTATTCCAGGTGCACTTGGTTATTTTTGATGAAAAATCGATCTGAGTTGTTTTCTATTTTCCAGACCTTCCACCCTGAAATTCAAAATCAATTTGGGTTTCTATCCGCACATTTCGTAGTGATAATGCCCTAGAGTATTTGTCTTCCCCATTTCTGCAGTTTATGAACTCCTATGGGATTATTCATCAAACATCTTGTCCGTACTCATCCCAACAAAATGGGGTAGTTGAAAGAAAGAATAGACATCTTATTGAAATTGCTCGTACCCTACTCATACAATCTCATGTTCCGCTGCGTTTTTGGAGGGATGCAGTTCTTACATCTTGTTATCTTATTAATCGTATGCCATCTTCAGCTATCTTGAATCAAGTTCCATTATCTGTCCTGTTTCCCCACTTACCTTTGTTCTGTCTTCCACCCCGCGTCTTTGGGAGTACATGTTTTGTTCATGACTTTACTCCAGGAAAAGATAAGTTAGCTCCTCGTGCTCTTAAGTGCATATTT
Source organism: Nicotiana paniculata (assembly GCA_005239505.1). NCBI lineage: Eukaryota > Viridiplantae > Streptophyta > Magnoliopsida > Solanales > Solanaceae > Nicotiana > Nicotiana paniculata. The sequence continues at coordinate 104,210 of ML332125.1, forward strand.
CTGGGTTACTCGAGAACGCAAAAGGAATATCGATGTTATTCTCTTGACCTTCAGCGGTTTTTTATGTCTGCTGATGTTACCTTCTTTGAAACCCAATCATACTTCACAGGTCCAGTTAATCACTTAGATATTTCTGAGGTGCTATCAGTTCCTTCTTTTGGAGATTCAGTCACTATCTCCCATTCATCTTCCTCCATAGCTCTAGTTGCAACTCCACCGCCTACAGCTCCAATTGCAGCTCCACCACCTATAGCTCCAGTGCCACCACCGAGTTCACTGTCACCACCTAGTCCAGTTCCACCAACTATAGCTCCAGTGCCACCACCGAGTTCACTGTCACCACCTAGTCCAGTTCCACCAACTATAGCTCCAGTGCCACCACCTAGTCTAGTTCAACCTTCTATAGCTCCACCACTCCTGACTTATCATCGTCGTCCGCGCCCAGCATCAACCCCAGCTGATTCATGTCCTGCACCTGACACCCTCCTAATACTGCAGACTTGTCTCCTCTTAATCAACCGATTGCACTACGAAAAGGTATACGGTCCACATTTAATCCTAATCCCCATTATGTCGGTTTAAGTTACCATCGTCTGTCATCATCCCATTGTGCATTTGTGTCATCTTTGTCCTCTGTTTCCATCCCTAAGTCTACAGGTGAAGCACTGTCTCATTCCGGGTGGCGACATGCTATGATTGACGAGATGTCTGCTTTACATACGAGTGGTACTTGGGAGCTTGTTCCTCTTCTTTCGCGTAAATCGACTGTTGGTTGTCGTTGGGTGTATGCAGTCAAAGTTGGTCCAGATGGCCAGGTTGATCGACTTAAGGCTCGTCTTCTTGCCAAAGGGTATACTCAGATATTTGGACTCGATTACAGTGATACTTTCTATCCCGTGGCTAAAATATCAATAGTCCGCCTTTTTCTATCTATGACTGTTGTTCGCCATTGGCCTCTCTATCAGTTGGATATTAAGAATGCTTTTCTTCATGGTGACCTTGAGGATGAGGTTTATATGGAGCAACCACCTGGTTTTGTTGCTCAGGGGGAGTCTAGTGGCCTTGTATGTCGGTTGCGCCGGTCCCTCTATGGTCTAAAGCAGTCTCCTCGAGCCTGGTTTGGTAAGTTCAACACAGTTATTCAGGAGTTTGGCATGACTCGTAGTGAACCTGATCACTCTGTATTTTATCGACATTCTGCTTCAAATATCTGTATTTATCTAGTCGTTTATGTTGACGATATTGTTATTACCGGTAATGATCAGGATGGTATTAGTAAGTTGAAGCAACATCTCTTTCAACACTTTCAGCCTAAGGATCTGGGCAGATTAAAGTATTTTCTGGGTATTGAGGTCGCTCAGTGTAGCTCAGGTATTGTGATCTCACAACGGAAGTATGCCTTAGCTATTCTTGAGGAGACAGGAATGACAGGTTGTAGACCTGTTGACACTCCGATGGATCCGAATTCTAAGCTTCTACCAGGACAGGGGGAGCCTCTTAGCGATCCTGCAAGATATAGGCGGTTGGTTGGTAAATTAAATTACCTCACAGTGACTAGACCTGACATTTTCTTTCCTGTGAGATATGTGAGTCAATTTATGGATTCTCCCTGTGATAGTCATTGGGATGTAATTGTCCGCATTCTCCGGTATAAAAAATCAGCTCCAGGCAAAGGCTTATTGTTTGAGGATCGAGGCCATGAGCGGATCGTTGGATACTCAGATGCTGATTGGGCAGGAGCACCTTTTGATAGGCGTTCTACGTCTGGATATTGTGTCTTAGTAGGAGGAAATTTGGTGTCTTGGAAGAGCAAGAAACAAAATGTGGTTGCTCGGTCTAGTGCGGAAGCAGAATATCGAGCAATGGCTATGGCGACATGTGAGCTAATTTGGATCAAACAATTGCTCAAGGAGTTGAAATTTGGTGAGATTAGTAAGATGAGACTAAACACATTGAGATTGACTGTCACTTTGTTAGAGAAAAGATACTCTTGGGAGGGGAGTGTTAGAATAGTTATGTGAATGTATGTAATTAGTCCTAGTCCTTTATGTAATAGAGGTAGGTTATGTGTTATGTATACATATAAATAGGCTTATTGTAACATAGAAAATTAATCAATAAGATTTTTCTCCCGTGCATTCTCACACAACTGATTGTTTGTCATTGCATGATTCGATTATACAGGAATTGAAGGATCTTAAAGATTATGAGCAGCAGACAAAGCCAAAGGTGTGTTTCATCAACTGCTTTACTTCTTTTGGTTGGTCAAGTTCTGTTTCTACCCTAGAAATAATAAGTATTGTTGTGCAAGGAATTATTTAGTTTGTGCGGTTGCCTCTCTAAACCTCTAGACCAAAGAAATATATGTGACACTATTATTAGCTGTATCAGTGTGCTTGTCGCCAAATCAAATTTTTGTTGACTCTGATTGGCACTATGTTTTCTTAAAGTTGTATTCCTTTGGAGATATCATATTAGTTTGAATATGCTATTAAAGAATGTATCTGTTCATATGATTTTCCTTTGGAGGAAACATGCAGAGATCGTAAGAGGTGTGTATTCAACTTGACCATTTCAGTAGAACATATAGTTATTCAAATTAAAAACCAGAGTTTTCTACCTTGTGTAGAATAGAGGAATATCAAATAGCCTGTACTACTGACGTTCTTTACATATGTATGGCTTACATTACATGCAAGTTGTGCACGACCATTGCCTTTCAGCTTGTCTATCAAAATATTGTTGTGGAATCTGGCTTTATTGAATCTAAAATGCTTCCTTTTGCTATGGTCCATCTGTGGACATATTTATCATCTCATGCAATTTGTTCACGAACATCACTATTTAGCTTTCCTCTCAAATATTGCTGTCAAATCCTGATTTGATAAACTTTAAAATGTTCCCCTTATCTGTGTTCCATTTGTGTCTGCAATGATCTCATGTCAACAAGAAGGTTAAAAACCTATCTGAAAGGGGTTGTGGTGGTTTGGGGGGGGGGGAACTAAAGATNNNGGTGGTTTGGGGGGGGGGGGGAACTAAAGATATCAACATGCCTTATGGTTGTGGGTTATGGAGGAACATTATGACGGGATGCGCAGAATTTAGTTGCAATATATCATTCAAGGTAGGAGAGGGGGGGCGAGTTAGTTTTTGGAGACACAGGTGGTGTGGAGATAACATGTTGAAAGATGATTTACCGAGCATGTACAGAGTATCATGCCAAAAGGAGTTGGCAGTCCAACAAATTCAGAGGATAGAAGGTGGAGAGATTTTTCGGGATTTGAGATTCGGGAAGAGTTTCCATGATTAGGAGGTGATTGAGGTCCAAAGATTGATAGACTTGCTCCATAAACAATGTACGTCACCAGATAGCCGTGATGCATGGAGGTGGGGTTGGGGAATATTACTATTAAGTCTTTCTATGAAAAGCTTTTAATTGGGAAGGAGAATGTTTTTCCATATAGCTCGATTTGGATCCCCCGTAGGTGCCGAGGAAAGTATGCTTCACTTGGTTAGCAGCTAGAGGGGTGATCTTGATGGCCGAGAACCTTAGGAAGTTGAAGGTCATTCGTGTCAATTGGTGCTTCTTGTGCAAGGTGGCGGGTGAAGATGTGGATCATCTCCTTGTACATTGTCGTGTTGGCTCAAGGTTATGGGGGGAAATACTTAGTTGGTTTGGTATTTCATGGGTGATGCCAAGTACTCTTAAAGAATTAATGATCAATTGGAATTGTGGGAAGAGGAGGAAAAAGCACATGGCACGACTGATGTTCCACTAGCACTCACGTGGTTTATAATAAAAATGGACCTTGGGCGTAACTCAACCTCAAAAGTTAGCTCAAAGGGCGAGCCATATAAAGAGTCCAAGGAACTCATCCATCTGCGATGTGGGATTCCATCACCCCGCCGCACACCCAGACTGGCCAACTGGAGTGTGAACAATCTATCTTGGGGGCCTGACTCTAATACTTTGATAAGAATGGACCTTAGGACTAAATCAACTCCAAAAGCTAATAGCTCAAAGGGCGAGGATTGCCCAAGCCATATAAAGAGTCCAAGAACCCATCTATATCTGATGTGGGATTCCATCAGTTTATTTGGAGGGAAAGAAACATATGAGCTTTTGAAGGGGTAGCGATGAGTTTTGTTCAGTTGACGAGTAGCCTCCTATCCGTTATTTTCTTTTGGTGCACCCATGAAGTTCCTTGTTGTATAGGATATTGGGTGTCCTTCGTAGAGAACCATATTTTTTCGTAGTTTTTTTTACTTTTTGGTATACTTCTCGTATACAGGCACTTTTCATTTGGCCCTATCATTAAGGAAAAATTTATTTACTTGATCAAAAGAAAAATCTGAAGAAATATGGTTGATGTATTCCTGCTTATTTGTATTTGGGCAAAGGGTCAAAATTGCCCCTCTACTATTGTTTATTGGTTACTTGTGCCACCCGTTACATTTTTTGGCCATTCTTGTCCCTGCTGTTAATGAAGTTTGAAAAAGTACCCCTCACCCTAACGTTTTGACATTGTGGCAGCTGACCACATCAATTTTATCCATGTCAGCTGCCATGTCACTATTTAAAAATATATTTTATTTATTACACTTATTTACTAAATCAGCAAATTAAAAAATCCCCAAAAAGGTTGCTTCTCCTTCTTCCTCAATGCTACTTCATCTTTAATTTGCTTCAAATATTTCCATCCAAACAAAATTTTTAACCAAAATCAGATCGTCCACAACTTCTCCACCTCCATCTTTGCGTCAAGCACTCACTTCCTCATCCTCTACCTCCTTCTTCAACCTATCTTCTACTTCACCGCCCAATACGGCGGTGGCGCTATGAACCGGCCTCGATTTGGACCGGTCGCAGATGAGTTGACGAACCTGAAACATTTTTTACCTCCATCGCCACCTTCTGCTTCCAAATCCTTACACGACGGCAACACGCAATTCCTTTTCCATCATCTGACACCTTGATTCTTGAACTCTTCCTTCTTTTTTGTTTTAATTTCCAATGACTTTGTAATTTTTTGGTGGAAATGGTAAATGGGTATTCTAGTTTAGGTTCATTGGGGGTGGAATGGTGGCGCGTGCGACAGCGCATGAGTATGCTGCGGGGAACTGGGCCGCCATTGGGGAGTGTCAAGCTCTATAAGCTGAGTAAAGAACGGTGGATTTTGAATCCCAATCAGTAGTAGTTTATGGAGTATAAGCTTTTACTGTTATGCTTTTGGAAAGATTAAAAAGGAAAAAAAAAGTATTCTTGAAATTGAAGGAAGGTTGTGGCAAGGAGTAAAATACAGGGAAATCAAATCTTTCCTCACGTGAAACTTCAAGAATCTTGTTGAATTCATTACTTGTTTGAAGTTTCACCTTCTTTTGTTATTTGGATTTTCGTTTGATTTAGTAAATAAGTGTAATAAATATAATATATTTTTAAATAGTGACATGGACTCTGACTTGGCAGCTGACATGGAGAAAATTGAGGGGGTCAGCTGCCACGGTGTAAATCCGTTAGGGTTAGGGGTATTTTTTCAAACTTTGTTAATGGCAGGGACAAGAATGGACGAAAAGTGTAACGAGTGGCACAAGTAACCAATAAACAATAGTAGAGGGGCAATTTTGACCCTTTTCCCTTTGTATTTCCTCATGGCAGTGGTTCATACATATATTTTTGTTCTGCAGAGGACGAAAATAATATCTGAATTGTTAATATCTGTTTCAAAAGCTGAGAGGCAAGAGGCACGTACGAAAGTGCGACAGGAATCTTTGAGACTGGGCAATGTGGGAGTAATCAGGTACCTCATCCTTATTACGTGTTACTTCTGCTTGGTTTAGTGTATATAATAAGTTCAACAGATGACTTCAACTAAGCTGTCCATAGGAAGCTGCCAGCAATTATATTGCCTCATCAAACCTACTTAAAGAAAGTTTGAAAATCTATTTATAGATTGCCCAGTGTTATATAAGCTTCACATTTTGATCTAATGGTAGAATTTTGCTAAAGTATCAAAGTGTTCACTCATCTCCAACGATGCTGTCCTTTGTTTATCTGTTGTGTCCATTTTATATTTGATTGAGGGAAAATGCTTCATAATATTTCGATGCTTTGGAAGCGAAGGATAATCTAATATGCAAAATAGAGCCTGTATTTCTGCTTCTTATCTGGAAATGTACTCTGTGTTGTCTCTAGGGATTTTGAATTGTTTAGCCCTATGGTATCTGTTGAAGGTCACATGCTTCAACAAATCCCCAACTGTTGTTCTGATCATGCTTTAAGAGATTTCCATGATTTCTTTCAGAAGCTTGCATAGCAAGTTATTGCTCAAAAAGCACATTAACTTTTGGAATATAGTGATGAATGTTGAAGGTGCCTTACAATGGACTTGGTCATGGTTTAACCATAGGATGCCAGCGGAAGGTTGTAGGTGAAACTGGAGCTTTTGTCTTATGTAAGATGCTAGTCAAGTTAATTCTGAAAAAGAAATGGAACCAAAATGAAATATCTTGAAAGAAAGAATGGCTTTATGGTTTATGTGGATTGATATCCGTAGTTCACTGGACATGATACCAGATGACTATGTGCTATCATTATCAATCCAAGGAGTAAGAGATAGATTCTCTAGACTATGCACTACGTGTACTGCGCTACCTCTATTTTGCTTACCTTGCCAGGGCAAACTTTGAACCAAAATATTCAAGTATCTTGTTAGTTTATGGTAAAGGAATTTGGAGTCTTGATCCTTGCACTTAACAATTAACTAGGGTACCATTTAGGCCCAGAAAGGGCTGGTGATATCTTCATATACGTTTGGAAGTGGCTTTGAAGCAGTTGTAGTAGTATGGCGAACCAAGGTATTCAATGGCATATTTAAGAATGAAAAAAGGCCAAATTAGTAAGAAAGTATATCTGAAATGAGTACCTGTTTGATTTTATGCTTAATAGATCTGCAATAGTGGTTATATCTTTTATAAGAAGATGGATGATATTCTATAGGAATAGACAGAAAGATCTGCATATGATATTCATTGGCCTAAATAAAGCAGATGATAGAGCACTAAGAAAAATCTTTTAGTTGTTTGAAAAAAATTCATATCAAACATACAAGTTCCATAAAGGATATGTGTGAAGGAGCATTCACAAGTGTGAGAAGTGAGAGAAGGTACAGAGGAGTTCCTATAATTGTGTTTACACGGAGGATCTCTCTTGAGTTGGTACTTGTTTATCTTAGTTATAGATGAGCTAACAGTCATTTACATATAGTCAACCCCAATTAGTTTGGGATTGAGGTTCTTGTTACAATCGTATAATGATGGATTCCATGGTGCATGTTATTTTCATATGGTATTAGGTTAAATGACTAAACCAGTAAGAGAGTGAATCAAAGTTTGAAACTATGGATAAGCACTCTAGATAATGAGGTTTTAGGATAAGTAGAAGAAAGACATAATATATGCACTGAAACAAAAAAAAATAAAAATAAAGGTGAAGTGGGATTTGACGGGATTGTGATGTCTAAACACAAATATCGAGATACCTAAACTTAGTCCTGCAGGCGAACACATAATTGATGCAAATGTTATAGATATGTAATCAAAGAGAATAACTTGTTGTATTTCTATTCATGAATACAAGAGATTTATACACTTACACAAGACTCTATCAAACTAAATCAAACAAAATAAAGGAAAATATCCTAAGGATCAACTCCTATAATTGAGTCACCTATCTGTGGATAGTAATCTATTTACATCTCACTAATTATTCTGTAACACTCCCCCTCAAGCTGGAGCATAGATATTGATCATGCCTAGCTTGTTATAAAGGTAATTAACTCGAGTTCCATGCAACGCCTTTGTGAACAAATCAACTAGTTGTTCTCCCGTCTCCATGTAGCCAGTGGAAATCAAGTTTTCCTGAAACTTCTCACGAATAAAATGACAGCCAACCCCAATATGTTTAGTTCTTTCATGATACACCGGATTTGAGGCAATATGAAGAGCAACTTGATTATCACACAAGAGTTTTGTTGGTGTATGATGCTTCAACCCAATCTCAGTTAAAAGATGATGTATCCACATAATCTCACACGTAGACTGTGACATAGCTCTGTACTCGAATTCTGCACTAGATCGAGATACAACACTTTGTTTCTTACTCCTCCACGATACCAGGTTCCCTCCAACAAAGACACAATAGCCTGTAGTAGATCTTCTAGCTATTTTGGATCCAGCCCAATCAGCATCTGCAAAACACTCAACACGGGTATGGCCATGATTGTTATACAATCTGCCAAGTCCAGGAGCTCCTTTCAAGTAACATAGAATCTGTTCCAAAGCTGCCCAGTGTTTGACCGTAGGGGCGGACATGAACTGGCTAACAACACTTACCGCGAAAGCAATATCTGGATGCGTCACAATGAGGTAGTTTAACTTTCCAACTAACCTTCTATATCTCTCTGGATCATCAAAAGGATCGCCATCATTTTTCATACGATTCACATTAGGAATCATTGGAGTACTATAGGGTTTGGCTGCCAACTTTCCAGTTTCTGCAAGTAGATCAAAATTATACTTCTCTGAGACAAAAGAATTTCCTTCTTGCTTCTATTTGCTTCTACTCCCAAAAAGTATTGGATTAGTTACCTCCTATAGCAAAGGTTGATACCTTATTTATTTTAAATAAATACCCTTTTAAAAAATTATATTCCATAGCTACCTTTTGATTTTTATAGCCAAATATCTATTTATGGTCATCTCCTACTCTTAAGCCATAAAATATGCTTTGTATTATTTTTCTCTCTCATTCTTTCAGATTTTTCTCCATCCCCTCTCTCTCTCAACTCCAGTCCTTCTCCATGAATATAACCACGATTCTCCCAAATACAGATCGAAACCACGATTCTCCCAAATACAGATCGGAACCGAAACCGGTTCTGCGGTAGAGTGCGGCATGTTCGTTGACGATATTGAAGAAGAATGTTGTTTGCACTTCAATTTCTTCTCCTTCCGACGAGTTACTGCTGGCAGGCAATGATCCTAATGAGTTACTTCAATAGATGCAGCAAATCCTAATGAGAAACAATGATCAACCATAGCCGGCAGGCAAGCCAAGAGTACTGCTGGAAAAAACTGTAATATAAACATAGCCGCCGCGTTCTAGGGTTCTGCCCAATCTGGTAGTGTCCAAAATTTTGGCTCATTGTATTACGAGAAACAAAACTCTATATAAATCTCCATCTTCCTCTTCTCTTCGTCGTTTTAGGGTTCTGCCCAATCCGGTAGAGTCCCGCATATTCTTTGACGATATTGATAGTTCATGCATTTCAATGTATCTCGATGTATTTCCATGTATTTCATTGTATTCATTATCTTTTTCTTTTTCATTGTATTTCAATGTATCTCGCTGTATTTCATTGTATTCATTGTCCTTTTTTTCATTGTATTTCAATGTATCCCGCTGTATTCTATGTATTTCATTGTGTATTCACTGTCTCGCTATATTCCATGAATGTATTCATATGTTTAAAATTAATATAATTTATGTATTCAGATGTATTATATAATTTCTCTGAAGATTGCTATGTTTTTGGGGTATTTTTCGGTTGAGAATCTTTTTTATAACTGAAAATACAAAATTTGGGTGTTATAATTGAGTTTGTTGAGTTATATTAGGAGTCGATTATGTTAATTGATTCACTTTCCGTTTAAAAATAATGTAATCCCCTGTTTCACGCCGTGAATACAGTCAAATACGGTTGAATACAATAATTTGTCCAGCTGTAATCCTATGTTTCACGCCATGAATACAATCGAATACACTCGAATGCAAAAATCTGTCTAGCTGTAATCCCCTGTTTCACGCCTAGAAATGCTACTGTATTCATGAATACAGTAGCTTAAATACATCTAATACACTCTAAAAAAATCTGAAAACATAGCTATAGGAAGTAATATAGTAAATGGTTAGCTACAACTAGCTAATAACCACTAAATAATAGTGGTTTGTGAAAATTTCAACTGGCCCAAGTCCTTCGTATGAAACCTAGTGTGCAAGAAAGACTTGAGGGAAGAGATCCCTACAAAATCACTTCCTGTTATGACAATGTCATCAACATATACGACAAGGAGGATAATGCCAGCTACAGATTGCCGGTAGAAGGCTGCGTGATCACATTTGCTCATTTTCAGCCCAAATTCCTGAACTACCTCACTTAAATTTCCAAACCAAGCCCGGGGACTCTGCTTTAAGACATACAATGACTTCTTTAAATGACAGACTTTCCCATACTACCCTTGAGCAACAAAATCAGGTGGTTGCTCCATATACACTTCCTCTTGAAGATTACCTTGATATCCAACTGATGTAAAGGCCAATTTTCAGAAGTGGCTAGAGAGATAAACAGGTGAACAAAAGTGAGCTTGGCAACTAGAGAGAACATGTCTGAATAATCCACCCCATAAGTCTGAGCATACCCTTTAGCCACAAGTCTGGCCTTAAGTCTCGCCACAGAACCATCTGAATTAACTTTAACTATGAAGACCCACTTACATATCTCACTGTGGTTTTCCTCCAAATCCCACATGTGGTTTTCCTCTAAGGCGTGTATTTCCTCAAGCATCACATTAGACCATCCATGATGATTCAAAGCCTCTTTCACTGTTTTGGGTACATAGATAGAATCTAGAGAGGCAATCAAAGATCTAGACGTATAGGATACAAAATTAGCAATGGAATATGTGGATTTGCAAGTACGTGTACCTTTACGAAGAGCAATAGGGAGGTCAAGGTTTTCAGAAAAATCAGGTGGCGGAGGATCTGATGACGAAGAAACCAGTGCACGACATGTGTCATTGGTATCTTTTCTCCTCGAGTAAACTTGAACAATTGTCGGTCTTTCTAGCGTAGATGGAGCACGTTCAGAGGGCAGAATAGTCGATTGGTTCTGAATAGAAGAACTAGGAGATGGAGGAACAACATTATTTGATTGTTCTGTCAAAGTACGGGTAACCTGATAGACTAACTGTTAAGTAGTTAGCCATGTATAGTGTCCCACATCGGGAAGTAGATACCTATTATTATGTACACTTTAATCAATAATAATTTTCTTCTCCCGTGCATTCTCACATGGTATCAGAGCATTAGTGAGAAACTTATCGTTGTGCATCATCCTAGCGACTTCTGGGAAGAAAGACCTTGTTGCCGTGCAATTTTCCGGCGACTTAAGACGCTGTCCGCAACAAAATCACTTTCCGTTGGTGTTGTGCAAAAACCAACACCACCACAGGGTCCCCAAGGCTTTCGCGACCAAACCCCACCAAATATCTCCGGCAACCAACCTCTCACGCGCCCTCACGCGCGGATCGGAAGGCAGATTTTCCGGCGAGTTCTTCTCCAAGCGCTGAGGCGTGTTTGGCCTTTTCCCGGCCAGATTTCAAATTTTTTCTTTCAAATAGCTTGTTCGCGTGGTCGTTCCGAGCCTACCCATGCCTTTTTTTTTTAATTCTGATCACTTTGAGATTTTTCCAGCAACTACATGGACTTTCTAGCAGCTACAGTGATTTTTCCGACAAGTTTCTTTTGGACAGATTATTCAGGAGGTTATTCGGAGCTTTGTCATTTAAGTTTCACCAAATTCCGACAACCTTTTTATTTTTCCGGTGGGAACAGTGATTCCCAGAAAATTTCTGCTTTTTCCGACACAATATTAAAATGGCATTTGTATCAGAAGCGTTTAACTCACAATCTGTTAGATCCAATGCATTGATCCAATCCAGATGGTTTCTTTACCGGATTATATTGAGTTCCTTCAATACAAAGCATGTAAACAGACATCTTCAGGGATAGCTTCCGTTGTTCAAACAGATAGTAGCGTGACTTGTATCTCCCAATCTTCAACCTCTAAGTCTTGGGTCATTGATTCAGGCGCATCTGATTATATTTCTGGTAACAAATCGCTTTTCACTAGTATTTCATATTCTCAATCTCTTTTAACAGTCGCAATGACCAATGGGTCTCAAACCATGACAATTGCAATAAGTCAAGCAAGCCCACTTCCTTCCTTACCTTTAGATTCAGTCCCTTATGTTCCCAATAGTCCTTTTAATCTCATACTCGTTAGTCGCTTAGCCAAATCACTTAAATGCGCTGTTTTAAGAATGAAGCTATCCGGGACAGAGTGGGAGTAGTCTCCGTAGAGGACAAGATGCAGGAGAGTCGAGACTGAGTTGGTTCAGACATGTTAAGAGAAGAAGCATTGATGCTCCTGTTAGGAGGTGTGAGAGATTGACCATGGCGAGTTTGAGAAGACGTCGAGGTAGGCCTAAGAAGTACTGAGGAGAGGTGATTAGACAGAACTTGGCGCTGCTTCAGCTCACTGAGGACATGACCCTTGATAGGAGGGTGTGGAGGTCGAGCATTAGGGTAGAAGGTTAGTAGGTAGTTTTTAGTGGCTCACCGATAGTCTTAGTAGCACGCATGTCCCTTTATATTCTTAGATTTTTATTGCGGTATGTGGTTTTGTTCGCCTCAGGTATTGTATTCCTTGTTATTATTTGGTACTTATCTTTTATCTTTCCCTTTCTCTTCCTTCTTTCTTCCTTTCTTGCTTTCCCCTTCTTCTTACCCTGTTGCTATTATTTGGTACTACTTATCATTTATCTCTCCCTTTTCCTTTCTCTTCCTTCTTTCTTCCTTTCTTGCTTTCCCCTTCCTTTCTTGCTTTCCCCTTCCTTTTACCCTTCCTGAGCCGAGGGTCTATTGGAAACAACCTCTCTACCTGCATCAGGTAGGGGTAAGTTCTGCCGCAGACTACCCTCCCCAGACCTTACCTGTTGGGAACATACTGGGTTTGTTGTGTTGTTGAACGGAGTACGGGGCGTGAATCAGATGGACTTTATTACCTTATCCTTGCAAAATCACATGGACTCACATCTTGTCTTCCTTCAATAACTTGTCTTGTTACCGATTCACCAGATTTATTACATAAACGGTTGGGACATCCTAGTTTGTCAAAACTTCAAAAAATGGTACCTGGTTTATCTCACTTGTCCACTGTAGAGTGTGAGTCATGTCAGCTCGGTAAGCATACCCACTCCCATTTCCCTCGGCGTCTTGATAATCGAGTAGAGTCTTTACTTTAGTACATTCAAATGTTTGGGGTCTTAGTCGGGTCAGTCCTACCTTGGGATTCCGCTACTTTGTCAGTTTTATTGATGATTATTCCAGGTGCACTTGGTTATTTTTGATGAAAAATCGATCTGAGTTGTTTTCTATTTTCCAGACCTTCCATGCTGAAATTCAAAATCAATTTGGGGTTTCTATCCGCACATTTCGTAGTGATAATGCCCTAGAGTATTTGTCTTCCCCATTTCTGCAGTTTATGAACTCCCATGGGATTGTTCATCAAACATCTTGTTTGTGCACATCTCAACAAAATGGGGTAGTTGAAAGAAAGAATAGACATCTTATTGAAACTGCTCGTATCCTACTCATACAATCTCATGTTTCGTTGCGTTTCTGGAGGGCGCAGTTCTTACATCTTGCTATCTTATTAATCGTATGCCATCTTCAGCTATCCAGAATCCAGTTCCATTCTCTGTCTTGTTTCCTCACTTACCTTTGTTCTTTCTTCCTCCCAATGTCTTTAGAAGCACGTGTTTTGTTCATAACCTTACTCCAGGAAAAGATAAGTTAGCTCCTCGTGCTCTTACGTGTGTATTTCTGGGTTACTCGAACGCAAAAGGGGTATCGATGCTATTCTCCTGATCTCCAGCGGTACCTTCTGTTTGCTGATGTTACCTTCTTTGAAACCCAATCATACTTCACAGGTCCAGGTAACCAGTTAGATATTTTTGAGGTGCTACCAGTTTCATCTTTTGGAGATTCAACCACTATCTCCCATTTATCTTCCTCTACAACTCCAGCTCCACCACCTACTGCTCCAGTTGCAGCTCCACAACTTATAGCTCCGGTTCACCTTCTGCAGCTCCACCACTCTTGACTTATCATTGTCGTCCACGTCCAACATCAGGCCTAGGTGATTCATGTCCTGCATCAGATTCTGCACCTACTGCGGACTTGTCTCCTCTTAGTCAATCAATTGCACTCCGCAAAGGTGTACGATCCATACTTAATCCTAATCTTCATTACGTCGGTTTAAGTTATCATCGTCTGTCATCACCTCATAATGCTTTTATATCATCTTTGTCCACCGTTTCTATACCTAAGTCTACAGGTGAGGCACTATCTCATCCAGGATGGCGACGGGCTATGATTGAGGAGATGTCTGCTTTACATGCGAGTGGCACTTGGGAGCTTGTTCCTCTTCCTTCAGGTAAGTCTACTGTTGGTTGTCGTTGGGTCTATGCGGTCAAAGTCGGCCCGGATGGCCTGGTTGATCGGCTTAAGGCTCGTCTTGTTGCAAAAGGATACACTCAGATTTTTGGGCTTGATTATAGTGACACTTTCTCTCCCGTGGCTAAAGTAGCATCTATTCATCTCTTTTTGTCCATGGTTGTTGTACGTCATTGGCCTCTTTATCATTTAGACATCAAGAATACTTTTCTCCACGGTGATCTTGAGGAAGAAGTTTATATGGAGCAACCACCTGGTTTTGTTGCTCAGGGGGAGTCTAGTGGTCTTGTATGTCGATTGCAGGTTACTATATGGTTTGAAACAGTTCCCTCGAGCTTGGTTTGGTAAGTTCAACACAGTTATTCAGGAGTTCGGCATGACTGGTAGTGAAGCTGATCACTCTGTGTTTTATCGGCATTTTGTGCCTAATATGTGTATTTATCTGGTTGTTTATGTTGATGATATTGTTATTACTGTTTATGCCACATCGAGAAGTAGATACCTATTATTATGTAATCTCTGTATATAAATAGGGTTGTACAACACTTTAATTAATAATAATATTTTTCTCCCGTCCATTCTCACACTAACCACTCATCATCCTCCCCCTGACCACTAGAAATAGGAGGTGCATAGAAGAATGGTGTCGTCTCTGAAAATACCACATCAATTGACACCAGATATTTGCCAAGTTCAGTAGAATAACACCGATACCCTTCTGAAGACGAGAATAGCCTAGAAAAACACACTTCAATGCCTTGGGATCCAACTTAGTAATAGATGGTCGAACATCGCGAACATAACATGTGCTTCCAAATACCTTAGGCTCCACCGGAAATAGTGACTTGTTAGGAAAAAGAACACTATAAGACGCATCACGAACGAGCACAGTAGATGGCATCCGATTAATAAGAAAACAAGCCGTTGAGACCGCATTAGCCCAAAACTGCTTAGGAACCTTCATTTGGAACAAAAGTGCCCGAGCTGCCTCAAGTAGATGCGTATTCTTCCTCTCAGCAACTCCATTTTGGGAAGGTGTATCGACACATGAAGATTGATGGAGAATACCGTGTTGTCTAATATAAGACTGAAACAATTCTGACATGTATTCTTTAGCGTTATCACTCCTTAGAATACGCACTGAAGTATTGAATTGAGTTTTGACTTCAGCACAAAAGGCACAAAAGTGAGTAAACACTTCAGAGCGACTCTTCATAAAATAAATCCAAGTCATTCAAGAAAAATCATCTACAAAAGTGACAAAATACTTATGTCTAGTTTTTGGAAACAACAGGGCATGCTCCCCAAACATCAGAGCATGCAACAGTCAAAAGTTGACTCAACCCGCTTATTAATCCTTGGAGCTATTGAGCTGCGATGGTGTTTAACGGACATGACTCACAGTCCAATGAAGAAATATTCTGAAACTGAGGACAGAACTTCTTCAATAAAGGTAGAGAGGGACGTCCCAATCGACATTGTGCTTCAAAAGGAGACACGACACTAGAGCATGCAACAGACTATGGCCCCCATTCATCAAGGATGTAGAGATAACCAGATAAATATCCTTTACAAATAACCTGCTTCGTTGTAAGATCTAGAAACAAACAATGATCGGGAAAGAATGTGACACAACAATTAAGGTCTCCAGTGATTTTACTAACATGAATCAAATTAAAGGCCAAATTTGGTAGCCTTAAGACAGATGGTAGGGTAATAGAGGAAGTTGGTTTAACAGTCCCAGATCCAACACTGCTACAAGTTGATCCATCAGCTACAGTAACTGGAGAGGGTGCTTTGTGTGACCGAATGCTAGAAAAAATATTCGGATTACCTGTCATGTTTGTGGCACCTGAATCAATCACCCATTTATTTGAAGAGGTGATAAGACATGTTTTATCTGACCCATCAAAAGCAGTAACTGAAGAAGATTCCTTAATTGCTTTCTGACATTGAAGGAATTTCAAAAACTCATCTGAAACCAAGATTGTTGGACTATGAGTTGTAGCATTATTTCCTCCTTGCTTACCTTTTATAGCCATTCTTTTTTTTTTCCAACTAAAACTCATGATTAAAGAAACTGACAAAGCTTTGTAGTATATCAACTCCTCAACAAGGACAAAACAGAGCCACAGAGAGAGGCCAAGCCAAAGTCTCAACCAATTTTTAGGGAAACCAGGATATAATAATTGTTTTCCTTAATTCCAACAAAGCTTCGCTGGAATAAGACCAGTTAGCAGCAAATCATAGAATAATAGTCTGACCCACAAAGAAAAACTCCAAACAGCATTCAACAATCCGAGAAACGGTAACAAAAATGAAGCAAAGAGATCTAATCAGATCTGCTCGAGCAAAAACAGGGACAATTTGAATTTCCGAAAGAAAAAGCAAACTAATCCCTTAGCAATATGCTACTGAAGCAATTCTTAAATTTAGATTAGAAATCCCAAAAAAAACTACTCAACAAATAGAGTATCAAATATATAGTTTTACCAAAGAAACAATACTGAAGGAACCTGGCAGATAGCGAACACCAAAAAACAAAGCTGCCCAAACTAAACTCTCTCAACACGTGGTCCTTTTGAACAGAAACCACCAGACACCTCCCGGAGACAGCAAAGTGATGCCGTCAAAGTAAAGCAAGTCACAGTTTGAATCTCGACGCGCCCTCACGCGCTCGCCGGAGAATCTTGGTCCGAGTGAGTTTGCCGGCACGTGAACTTCACACGTTTATCTTCTGGCCACCTGATTCTGGATACTTAAAGACCTGGTGTTCGATACTTCCTGAGGCAGTGGTTGGTGGTTGATTTTCACGTCAGAACCATCAAACAAAGCTGCTGCTTAACTTCCGGCGAAGCAACCCAGCTGCCGGCGATGGAGACGGCTCAACCTCGGCGAAGAGGCAACCTTTGCTCTGATACCATGTAATCAGAGAGAATAACTTGTTGTATTTCTATTCATTAATACAAGAGATTTATACACTTACACAAGACTCTATCAAAGGAAACTAAATCAAACAAAATATCCTAAGGATCAACTCCTATAATTGATTCACCTATCTATGGAAAGTAATCTATTTATATCTCACTAATTATTCTGTAACAGAACCACTCTTCTCAAAAGATGTAATAGATAGAACCACAGTAGGATGACTTCTTAGAAAGAAAAAAAGAATAAAAATTGCATGTCTGAAATAGAGGTATGCTACAGGAGTGATATTCAAAAAAGAAGATACATAACAAAAAGAAAGGTAATTTCTGTATAAAGATTGAGAGACCAACAACGTTATATGGGAGTAAATGTTGGGCATCTAAAATCTAACATATCCCTAGATGAAATTGTAAAAAATGTGACTTTTAAGATGGATGTACAAGAGCCTTCGTAATTCGGAATTTTTTTCGAATTTAGGATTGGACAAAATTAGAGTGATCGCATCCACTTTGCAAGTAGCACATATAGAAGATTCAACAAAACAGAGTTTCATCTGGACATATCTTTATGTCAACTTGCATATCACCGGTCCGTAGGTGCAACACTATAATGGTTGAGGGTAACATAATAAAACAATGAGATAACCTAAAATGACATGGAAAGAAGTTGACTTAGAACACCAATCTTTCATATGCGGACAAATACGTATGATTAATAACAACTAATTTGGAGTAAGGTTTAGTTATTATTAGCTTACTTTAGGTGTGTTGTTTACGAGTAATTTTTTATTTTAGTTAGAGACTTGTTGTTGTTGTTGTACTTGTAGGTCTGTGTGGGAATAAGGTGGAGAGTTAGAGAAACTCTAGCTTGAGTGAACTCTTAATATATCTTAAAGGACAAATATTCTAGTGTTGAAAATGAATGGTCTGAATAGGGCAAAGTAGACATAGAGGATTCATATTATCCAATCCCAACTATGGGTTGAGGTGCAGTTAATTGATTGATTGTAGTTGTGATTTTGTAGATGATACCTATGAAACAGGTTTACCATTAGAACTCCATAATATCAGTATCCTGTATGCCAAACTCCTCTTAGTATCATTTTAATTTAACCTCTTCATTTTTGTGACTGCTGATTGTTTTCTGTTCCTTATGTTCTTTGGTTAATTGCAGAGCTGGAACCATTATTTCTGAGGCCTGGGAAGACGGGCAAGCACTAAAGGACCTTAATGCTCAGCTTGTACGTTCCTTAGTTTGGTATTCTTGCAAGAGAGTGCTTGTTTTTCATTATAGGGATATATAAAGGTGTCTATACTGACGATTAACATAGTTACTGCACTCCTGTTTAGCTTATACAGTACAATAGAGCTTCAACTTATGCCTTAACAACCATGCCCACAAAAGAAGGGGAGACTTAAATTAGGAAAAGTTAGTATACTGAAATCTAAGAGTTCAAGTAAAAAATTTAAATAACAGTTTAAAATTTGATGAAGGGCTATAATTAGTTGAAAACACACCACACCACTAATAAGAAGGACGAACTGGTACTAGTTTATTCTGCCTGGATCCTAAAACGCACAAGAGTTGTCCATCAGGGAAGGAGGTCAGTAAAATTGATGGATAAAAAGGAAAGCAGGCCAAGTAACTTTTGGACATTTTCCAGTTTAGTTCCATTTCGAAGAAACTTTTGTTAGATTTCTTGCAAGCTGAACTCACCGATAAGCCCGATATACACTTATGCTATGTGCTATTTAGTTTCTGCTGTTTAATATTAGTTACACTGCTAATCATTGCTTATCATATGCCTAGATTCAATAGGTGTTATTGTTAATGGATTTTTTTTTCTTCAGAGAAACTTATTAGAAACTAAAGAAGCTATTGAACGGCAGCGTAAATTGCTCAAGAAACGACAACCAGGTATAGTTTTCCCTTTGAATCATATGTACTTTCTCATTTTTCCTTCTCTTGCTAGAAATGGTGTTATTTTGGTGCATGAGTGTGATTTCCTCCTGAAAATGTACCTAACCTGTATGCGTTTTAGTAATGGTACTAGACCTCTAAAACTTCTTTTACTATATTTTTCTGGACTTGAATCTGCTTTGTGTTAAATGGTTGCATGGCATTCCAAAGGTCAAGACATGCCGGGGTGATTTTCAATTTCATTCCTGTCTTGTCAGCTGGCATTAGAATAAAGCTGGAGCTTTAAGCACAAAATATTTTATTTATTGTCATCTCTTGCTTGAGTGTGGTTTCAGCAACATTTGCTGGAGGTCCTCTCTTATTATAATTTATAGTTGCCTATCTCTTATCAGCTTGGAAGTTATCTTTGGTTAAAATGACTTCCACGTTGGGCTTCTTGTTCATGACAGTTTTGTCAAAATTTCAGCAGGAATAGCTGTTCATTTGATTTTTCAATTTCCTGGACTTTCTAAACTATGTTTCTTGAGGTATAAAAGGTTACTGACAATAATGCTTACCCTACCATTGCAGATAAAAGTGATGGAGGAGATGTGGAGGGAGGTTTGCAGGAAGAAGACTCTCTCATTCAGGATGAGATCTACAAGTCTCGTTTAGCCAGCATCAAACGTGTAACTGTTCTCTCCTTTCTTTTCTTTTTTTTGAATATTTATCCACATGTCAGTTCTTTGTCCATGCTTCACACCACATTTTCTTTTTAATTAGGAGGAAGATGTGATAATGCGTGAGAGGGACCGATATGAACTTGAGAAAGGAAGGCTAATTCGTGAAATGAAACGCATACGTGATGAAGATGGTTCTCATTTTAACAATTTTCAGATTTTGAACCACCGATATGCCCTCTTAAACCTTCTTGGAAAAGGAGGATTTAGTGAGGTGTATAAGGTAGGAATTTCAAAGTGACTGCTAGTCTTATTTCCAGTCAAAGGAACCAATAGAATGATCATTTACCAAATGGCAATGTAGACCTCTTTTATGTGTTAAAATGTTGAGACAAAATATCCTTCCATTCACTTCAAATTACAAAATTCTGGCAGGCTTTCGACTTGGTAGACCATAGATATGTTGCATGTAAGCTACATGGACTAAATGCTCAGTGGAGCGAAGAGAAGAAGCAAAGTTATATCCGACATGCAATCAGGGAGTACAACATCCATAAGACTTTGGTGCACCATCACATTGTGCGGCTTTGGGACATTTTTGAGATAGACCAAAACACATTTTGCACTATCTTGGAGTACTGTAGTGGTTTGTTACTCTCTTTATTGCATAATCAATATTGTACAGTTGCTATTGTTCTCAGTGCAATTAGGTATTTTAGGATTCCCCTCTCATATTGGTCATAAATATTCTTGTCTCTAGGAAAGGACCTTGATGCAGTTCTCAAAGCAACACCTGTGTTGCCAGAAAGAGAAGCAAGGATCATCATTGTGCAGATTTTTCAAGGCCTTGTTTACTTGAATAAAAAGTCACAGAAGATCATCCATTATGATTTGAAGCCAGGGAATGTTCTGTTTGATGAGTTTGGCATTGCTAAGGTCACTGATTTTGGCCTTAGCAAGATAGTGGAGGATGATGTTGGATCCCAGGGCATGGAGCTAACATCCCAGGGAGCTGGAACGTACTGGTGAGTTTTAAGTTTTTGAATGTCACACTTAGCATTGTGTTTTTACTGAGGTGCGTTAGTTCTGAACTTACTTTTGCTGTCATCTCTTGCCTCCGTAAAATATTAGTAAGGTCCACTATATCTGTCAATTGTTTTTCCAGGTACCTGCCTCCTGAATGCTTTGAGCTAAGCAGGACGCCTCTTATATCCTCAAAGGTGAGAGTTCCTGCTTTGCTTTCACTTGCTGATAAAGTTAAATAGGTATTCACTGAAAGCCAGGAAAAAGGTTCCCAACATTTTCTTTGTTCTTACTTCTGAAGATCTCGGACTTAATGCAGCGTTTGCATCTTGATTGACGCATTTTATCCTAAAAGTCCATGATGAGTGAACTGTTATTAGTTTATAAACTAAACTTGTACAGTAACTTTTATTTATGCAACTAGGTTGATGTCTGGTCGGCTGGTATTTTGTTGTACCAAATGCTGTTTGGTAAACGGCCCTTTGGGCACGACCAGTCACAAGAGAGAATACTAAGGGAGGACACCATTATTAAAGCAAGAAAGGTTGAATTCCCTACAAGGCCAGCTGTCTCTAATGAGGCAAAGGTGAGTATTTTTCTATCCTTATCTGACAAAGATCTGATTAATTCTCCCTCTTTTTTTGTGAAGCATTATCAAGAGAAACTGGTGGCCCTCAAACTCAGTTGATATTACTATTGTTACTAATGTGCAGTAGATATACCCGATTATGATAAAATGAATCAACCGACCAATGGTTTGCCTTCTCTTCTAGGGTCATTTGATGCCCCGAATGTGGTTAAAGTTGCAAAACAGCTATATTATATTTTTAGTGATACGGAATAGGTATGGTTTCAATTCGAGCACATCTGCTGATGCTCAAATTGACTCCATGCTCTATCTCAATCCACATCGACTACTTTATATTGCCAGTATGAGAGTTGTCCAAACATACCAAGACCAAAGACTTCTAGTATATATCAAGATTTGGGATCAGGTTTCGGAACTTATGTCTAGTATCCCATATGACTACTCTAGGCCATAACACTTGGCATACTAGCTGGTCGATGAAACAAAAGTCACTTAAGCAATGTACAATATAAGTTACATTCCCAACAGAAAACAGTATTTACTAGGACAAAAGGGAATTATGTTCTATTTCTTCCTGCCACTTATTCTTGGATAGTTGATTCTCTCTTTTCTATGGATTTTGAGCAGGAGTTCATTCGTCTTTGTTTAACATATAATCAAGCAGAGAGGCCAGATGTTTTAAGTATTGCTCAAGATCCTTACTTGACATACACAAAGAAGTGATAGGAAGATGTTAATCACAACTACTTGGGCTATGAAAAACACTGATCTTCTAATGTTGGGACGAGGAGTGGTGCTCAGGGAATTTTGTATAGTTGTAAAGCCATGTAATTTTTTGTCCCTCTACCTTCGCTTGAGCCCCCAAAAATATTTAATAGTGCATTTTAAAATTTTATATTCGTCTCGACAGTATTGAAGTTTGTGGAAAGAAATATAAATATTTAATTTAAGAAAAAGGAAGATGACTCCATACTTTGTAATTGATGGTGACGAAAAACAACTTCTATGGAAAGGAGCCGTGAGAATATGGAAAAAAATTACATTAACCTTGAATGTCTCTTAACACATAATTACCAATTTGATAATAACGGTTAAATTTACTTTAAAATTAAGTGTTCAAGAGGAAACTGTACACGTAGAAGATAATTTGGAGCAGCACTTTAATGGGAAAAGGGCCAAAGATGTCCATCAACTATGGAAAATAAAATAAATTTGTCCTCAATTTGGTCCAAATATTGCCCTTAGCTATCGTTTGGACGGATTTGGTTGAAACTTGAAAAAAATTGAGTTTTTGAAAGTTAAATTTGTGTTTAAGCATTACTTGAAAAGAATTTGAAGTTTTTGTGAGTAAAAAATTTCAAAAACTAATTTAGAGCTGTTTTGGGATCTGGATTTGAAGACTTTGCTTTTAAAATGTGTCAAACAATAGTTAAACAAATATATGTTTTGATAATAAAATTTGAAAGAAAAGCTCGCAAATTCTATGGCGAGCTTAGTATTAGTGAATTGGCTTACATTTGTCTTCAATTGTGGAAATAGAATGAATTTGTCCTTTTGTTTGAATTTGATCCTAAATCTTATCTTATCACCTAAAGCTAACGAGATTTACTTATTTTTTTTATCAACCCTTTTATTTTAGGATCAAGCTTTAGGCTTCTATAATTCAATAACGATAAGAGGAAGAATGAAAAGAAAAAAGAATATGTAAAAAAAAAAAAAAATCTTCAGAAAAACACATCAAAATTAGAGAAAATATTTTTGCAAATGACTCATATAGTAATAATGTTAAAAGTTCCTAAAAACATTTGCCTCAACTGAAGGATGTTTTTCAAAATTGAATTAATAAAAGTTTGATTAAAAGATCAATAACGTATCACTTCGTTTTAGATAGCTAAATGGTTATGACGTAGTAAATAAGTTTTGTTATTTTAATTCGTTGCTCGATATGTGTCAAAAAAGAAATTCAACCTTGCATACTTGCCAGGTTTATTAATTCTTATTCATTGTCGTTTCTATTGTACTTTGTGCAGTTGCTTTTTCACCACTGTAATTATGGACATAGCAGATTATTGCCTCACCATATATACCTTGCAAACTCCTAATAGGCTAATGGAATAGCTCCGAACTGCAATTATTTCTATAATTAATTTTGCTTTATTGAATTTTTCTTTAAGTTTCGGTCACTCTATTATATGTTGTTTCATTCTTATAGCATAAAATTTTTTATCCTTAAAGTATTTTTAATGGAAGCACTTTAGCATAAAATTGCACTAAGTTAACCCCCCCCCCCCCCCCCCCTCCATACTAAGTTAACTCTATCAAGCAATTATAGATAATAATATAGCTCATTAATTACATACTCTCCCGATTCACGCTAGCTGGCTTTAATTACAGCTCACTTATATCGCACCCAAGGATTCGTTATCCCTAATCCCACCTTTAAACCCTCGGTTATTGATTCCTCATATATTTTGGGAGTGGTGTTGTTCAACAAATACCTAAATATGCCTCTCTCCCGAGTAATACATACTAAATAGGCACAGCTAATCGAGGATCCTTTCAATTAACTACAACAAGAACGTAGTTGAACAAATAGAGATTAAACTTTGGCAAATCTATATTAACATAGCAAGAATTTCATCATTCAATAGGTTCCATCAAAACTCTAGATAACAAATTAGCTATTCATAATAGTATATAAAAATACAATACTAAAAGTCATAACCAACAATGAAAAATAGGACGAGGAAGGAAAAACTCGTAGAAGAATTTCCCGCCTTGCTCCTATTGTGTCTCTGCCTCCTTAGGTCGAATCTCTGTCAAAAGTATGTCCAACCCCTTCAAAATACCATTTTTCCATGTATATATACCAAATAGGGTCGGTTCCAAACAATTATACATTCTCCTACGGGAAAAAGACAGTTTTCAGGTCTGGACGTGCGCGGCCGCGCTAGTGGCCGCGCTAGTGGCCGCGCATATCGAAAAGTTTCTGCCCCATTTGCGCGGTCAGTGCGCGACCGCACTTTCCCCGCACATTTCACCCATTTCCGTTTTGAATTTGGAAAAACGTAAAACATGAAATATGTAGTCCTTTGAGTTAGATTTCCAACCATATATTATATAGCCCAGATGGAGTTCGGAGCAAAGAGTTATGTCTATTTTACTAGACAGTGCGCAATATGCCTACTCGAGTCTTCGTTTGTTCTTAACTATCAAATTTGACCCCTGAACACGATCCCGGATTAATTCCTTGGGATTTTACTCAGAATTAAAATCTCTAAATTACTTGAATTCATTTCATAACATCTATATAGCTCGGAATCACTCCTACAAGACATAAAACACACAGTTAGTGCAAAACACTAGCGATTAAAGCTCGAACTCAATTAAAATGCAGTAAATTAGAGTGTAATAAGCAACTAAAATACATAATTATAGCCTATCATCAACATCCCACACTTAAACCATTGCTCGTCCTCGAGCAATCAAACTACACTTTATATAGACACGACCTTTTTAAGCAATTCTCCTAACTCATCACACCAAGAATATTTAGAATAGACTAAGCACAAAAGCGTAACATCTTCACCTCAAGATTTGACTCACAAGTACCACACATTATTCACAACTCACCCACTTACTCTAACATAGAGGTCACTGACATTACCGTTCCTTCATGAATCAAGTGCCCTCACACAACAAAAGAGAGTAGTTCCACACAATAAAATTTAAGAACACTTAGGAACTCAAGATAGAAAGAATTCACTCACTCTTAGAAATAATATTCATATGCCACAAAAGATGCACCATAGGCTTGCTCCTAGTGTACTACTCTACTAATCGAGTTCATCCAGTCTAGGATGAAGTAAGACTTTATTTGGTTGTAATGTAGGCTACGAGGCAGGTAGGATACATTTAGATATAAGAGTGACTACACCTCCCTAAGCACTTTAATACATATACTTTAACATTCAAACCCCATACTTATGTCAAACCAAAATTCACATTCACATCAATTACCCCATACTTCTTTAAGCACAATTACATCAAGAGTCACCACTTATCAAGGAATATATTGTTTTTCACAGCAATACAACTATTTTTTTTCCTTTTTTTTCAATTCAAGTGGCGCTCACTTTTTCAAAACAGTGCACCTTTCTCCATATTTCATTAGTTCCACTCAAATGCCAAACCAACCACCTCACACTTTAACTTTTACGCAGTTCATAACAATCCAAGTGCTCATGAGAGGTTAGAAGGTTCAAATAGATGGTTAATTCAAACAAATGGGTAAGACTTATAATGTGGTTGCCAAAGAAACAGGATTACAGGTCAAATGGGTCTACGATACATAACAATTAGGCGGGTAAAATATACATAGCTGGCTTAATAAAGAAACACCTATATCACTTCCAAGACTGAACAAAATTACTATTTCGCTTTGCAAACACACAGGGCAAGTTCTAGACATCAAATGCAATGCACAAAATAACACACAAACCTCACACACACATGTCAGTTAACTCACTTAGGATTGGATTCATCAAGACACTCTAGTCACAAAAGTTAAGTAAAGTGAAAATCATACAATTTAAGGTACTTATACAAGAGTCAAAAACTGAGCCTAAGCGTCACAACCAAAGTACTCACTATTCTCAAGGTATAACAAAGTCAAGAGATATTGCTTCAATTCAAAACACAATACAATGGCTCATATTCCTAAAAAAAATAAAAATAAAACTAACTACACCCGGTTCAAACAAAACCCTTGGAAAAGAACTGCAGCACAAAGAAAAACCAAGGGGGAATTGCTACACTACTTAACAAAAGAAATCTTTTTGTTATTTTTTATTTATTTACTTAGACTTAAATCCCTCAAGAAAATTATTTAATAGATCCATCGTCGGGAAAAGTCCAATCTTTTCTAAAAAGAAAATTTATTCAATTAAACTAACACAACTAAAATAGCATAGAAAGTCACCCAGACAATCTCCTCACTCCACACTTAAAATTGTGCATTGTCCCCAATGCACACCCATACATACAAGAGGGTAAAAGAAACTCCCTGGTAGGCTAAAGGACGAAGCACTAGCATCTCATGGGGTACTCAGACTTCTCCCAGGCCTGGTCCTTCGTGTGGTACCTCACACTTAGTTCCAACCATCTGATTTGCTGTTGCATCCTTCCAGTTTCTTTGCGTTCCATGCTCCTAAAAAAAATCAAAAGTCAACACTACAAAAATAATATAATAAAAAAAACAAAAAAAAAACAAAAGAAAGCAGTAAAGCTGGGTTGCCTCCCAACAAGCACTTGATTTAACGTCGCCGCACGACGTGAATCACTTTCTGCCTCCACTTCGAACTTATGAATTGGACCCCAAGTTTTGATTCTGCTATGTGATCATTCTCCTGTGGTGGTAGAACGAATCTGATTGGCCCAATAAAATAATGTATTCTGCACTTCTTGGCCTTTGGATGAGATGTGTATTCCCGACTTTCTGGCACGAAGAATTCCAGAATGTTTGTTCCTTACTCCTTGACTCCTCAAGTGGTTCGGACGACTCTATTTCCATATCATCATCCAAACACAATGTGGAAAAGTGCTTGGAGTGTGGACCAATGCGCTCAACTACACAAACATTGGGATTGTCAACATCCTTAACACTAATGACACTAGATTCAACTAAATATGTATCCTCAATATCCTTGGTTGACTCTAGTATCTCTTCTACGACATTGGCATCCTCAAAATCTAGTTCGATTGATTGTTGGTGTTCTACTCTGGCCTTCTCCTCTAGCTTATCCTCGTACTTTTTTAAATCCTCCAGTATAATGGCAATTTCTGCAGCCAATTCATACTCATATTGGCTACTATCCACAATGTCAATTTGTTGCACTTTACATGGTTCAATTACTTTATTCGGTTGAGCCTCCAAGTTGTGAATATTTTCCTCTTGCCTTTGCAACTGCAGTTGTATCTCATCATATTGTTCCGTAAGGCACTTTAGCATATCCTCGATCTCTTTCAGGTCCTCATACCTGGGTTCTTTGTTCCTATTAACTTCACAAGAAAAAGAAGAACCATCAAAGTAAGGGGTTGGGGGAAGATAAGAAATATAAGAACAACCATGAGAGTGACCATCTTGACCACCATACATATCACACACATTCCACACATAAGATTGAGTTGGTGCACATAACTCGCTCTCGGAAATATTTTGATAATTTGCCCTGGGTGATTTCCTCCATAATATGCATAATGATGATCAAAAGTAGAATTACCAACATCCAAACACTCATAATTCCATGATGCCATATTTTTCAAATTAACAAATACAATTAAAATAAATAAAATAAAAATCAAATACTAAAAAAAAAATCAAACTTGAAACCTAGCAATATGTACATCTACAGCTACACCGTTAGTTCCCTAGCAACGGCGCCAAAATTTGATCACGCCCAACTATGCCTTGTAAAAAGGACTAAGCGATCATTGCAAATATAACCTGGTTTACAAGTCCGAAGTCGAATCCCACAGAGAATTAAGATTTCACTATAATTTTTCAATATTGCTAAGAAACACAAGTCCAAGAAATTTCCTAATTATAGAGATTATAATATTTCTTTCTAACTAATTAAGTAACAACTATTATAAAACAGTAAAATTACCAACTAACAAGGATGAAATTTGAGACAGAACTAAGGAGGTCTAGAGTTCTGATTTCCCCTATTGATGGAATCCCTTCTTGCTATGTTTCATATAAATTTTCCTAATCTTCTCTATCGACCATGAGCACTCTTATTACCGCAAATCTCTCCCGAGTAATTATGACAATTTACTAGACATACTCTTCCGAATTACGCTAGCTGGCTTTAATTACAACTCACTTAGATCGCACCCAAGGTTTCGTTATCCCTAATCCCACCTTTAAACCCTCGGTTTTTGATTCCTCATATACTTTGGGAATGGTGTTGTTCAACAAATACCTAAATATGCACTCTCTTCCGAGTAATACATACAAAATAGGCACAACTAATCGAGGATCCTTTCAATTAACTACAACAAGAACGTAGTTGAACAAATAGAGATTAAACTTTGGCAAATCTATATTAACATAGCAAGAATTTCATTCTTCAATAGGTTCCATCAAAACCCTAGATAAAAAATTAGCTATTCATAATAGTATGTAAAAATAAAATACCAAAAGTCATAACCAACAATGAAAAATAGGAAGAGGAAGGAAAACTCGTAGAAGAATTCCCCGCCTTGCTCCTATTGTGGCTCTGCCTCCTTAGGTCGAATCTATGTCAAGAGTATGTCCAACCCCTTCAAAATACCATTTTTTCATGTATATATACGAAGTAGGGTCGGACCCAAACAATTATACCTTCTCCTACGCGAAAAATGACAGTTTTTCAGGTCTGGACGTGCGTGGCCGCGCTACACCCGCGCTAGTGGCCGCGCATATCAAAAAGTTTCTGCCCCATTTGCGCAGTCAGTACGTGGCCGCGCACTTGCCGCACTCTTATTACCCATTTCCATTTGGAATTTAGAAAAATATAAAACATGAAAGTTGTATCCCTTTGTGTTATATTTCCAACCATATATTATATAGACCAAATAGAGTTCGGAGAAAAGAGTTATGTCTATTTTACTAGACAGTACGCAATATGCCTACTCGAGTCTTCGTTTGTTCTTAACTATCAAATTTGACCCCTGAACACGATCCCGACTTAATTCCTTGGGCTTTTACTCAGAATTCAAAGCTTCAAATCACTTGAATTCATTCCATAATATCTATATAGCTCGGAATCACTCCTACAAGGCATAAAACACATAGTTAGTGCAAAACACTAGCGATTAAAGCTCGAACTCAATTAAAGTGCAGTAAATTAGAGTGTAATAAGCGACTAAAATACGTAATTATAGCCTATCGTCAAGGCCTGATCTTGATCTTGATGTATTTTTAATCCAAGGGCTTGCAGCTTGTTCGTGAATCTTCGTCTTGATATTTTAATCCTTAGAACACTTGAATGCTTGTAGCTTTTAGAGAAATCTACAATGTTTCATCCAAGGGGTTATGAAGACCCCTATTTATAGTTGTGGGAGGGAAGAATTATGATAAGAACAAACTCTTTTCGACCAATCAAATTGAAGTGTGACAAGGCTGCATTTGATTGACCAGAACATGTCACTTGCACACGTGGCGCAGTTTTATTGGAACTTTAATTTGACTTGGCATGCTTTGTCATTTTGACACCTGGCACGATCCTATTGGCTCTTTTGTTTGACTTGACGTGCCACGTCATTTGACACGTGGTACCAAATTGTGCCTCTATGAATATGACATATTGTGCCTAATGAAGTGGGCTCATCATCTGTAGCCCAACTAAATGGGCTAGCCCAATCAATATTTATTGGACTTAAGCAATTAATCCAATTATATTAGCCCATAATATTTATTTGGACTAATACACACACACACACACACATATATATTGAATTTAACATATAATCCAAATAATTATTTTATTTAAATTCAATAAATTTTAGATGCCTACAAATGCCCCCTACTTCAAGATTTGTCAAAGCGTTAACGTAATGACTAGGCTTGAAGTATTAACAAAGTCCATTGGCGCCTTTCTTCCTGCAGATGTTTTTACGGGCTTATTCATCCATGTCTCATTCAAATTATATTTTAAGAGATTTTACTTTCATTTAATTGAAATATCTCATTTCGTCAGAAGGAAAGTGCTTATTGTTTGGACCATGATTATTTACTTGGTCTTTAAATCAATAATATCCTAACTTAAGTTAAAAGCTCCTTTGTACATTGAAATTAACTTCCTTGTCATCCATTACCTTCATATGTGCGCATAGAGTCTTGAATTTAGTGGGCCTAAATAGAACCAACAAATACACATCAATAATAAATTGATGCATAGTGAAACCCAACTGACAGAAGCCCGTGAACGAGACACTTTAGTTAAGGAATTTTAAGGCCAAATACATCAGCAGCCCCTCAAACTTGTCGTCGCTTTTTACTTTGATACTTTTTCTTGACTATGGTCTATCTGAACCCCAGAAAAAAGGCATTACTATGCCACTTAGACTCAAAAATCACCCAGCTAACTGTGCGTGTAAATCACTTAGACGTAGCGCATGAGGGGTCTAAAAAATACTGACATGGACTATTTTAACGGTAATAAACCCTACCCACGTTATCTTTTAACTCATTTAACCCCTTTCTCCATTTTTATCCTCTCCCAATCCCTAAAAAAAAGCCCTAATTTATCTCCATTTCAATTGAGCTAAATTGTTCACCAAGAACTGAAAATTGACGCTTTTTTTTTTCAATTTGAAGAACTCCATCGTCCTTAGTCGAATTATTTACATAATCTTTCTTGCTACATTTCTTAATTTCTGTTAGAACAATGTCCCAAGATACCGAAATTGTTGAATACTGTCGATGTGGTCGTCCGTGTGAACTGAAAATTTCATGGAGTGCTGCTAACCCAGATGAAGGTACTTAGTATGCAAAATTGGAAAAGTAAGCCTATTCCTCAACAAATTCTTTATACGAATATTCTGCCATTGATTTATATAATTTTTTTTCCTTTTTTTTTTGAAGGACAATGGGGGATGTAAATATTTTAGATGGTTCGAGGACGGGTTTCCTGAGCAAGCGAATAGAGTTATATGGGGTTTGTTGAAGAAAGTGAAGGCATTTGATCAAGGGAGAGATCGAGCAAAAAAATGAAGGAACACAATGATGTTTGTTGTTGTTGTTGTGGCGTAATGATATGGCTTTATTCATGTTCTTGTTCCTGTTGATGGACTGAACCAAGATTCTGGGATAACTAGGCGAGTTAACTAGGGATAAATTTGTGTAATCTGGGAAAATGTTCTTGTTCTACTTTTGTTCATTACTGCTGTACTAGGGATCATATTTGTGTAATTGATTCTCCAAAATCAATGCAATTTATCCTTGTTTCTGCCTTTAAAAATAGTTTTTTGCCTTACTTGCTTTAAATTGGTGTTGCAAATATTGTATGTAGAGAAGTAATGGAACAAAATAAGTGCAGCCTATTACTAAAATTGAACAATTCTGCCAACTACTAATAAAATTGAAGTAATGAACAATCTTGTCAAAGGCTATTAAAACTGAAGCAATAATCTATTCTGTGAAAAGATACTAAAATTAAAGTAATGAACACTTATGCCAATAGCTACTAAAACTGATGTAATGAACAATTCATAGCAAATTCAAGGCCTGCTGCATATCATATCAACAGTAATCAACAACTCAGTACAAAAAGTTACTTAGTGCAGCAACTTAAAGGAGTTCAACACTGATGTTTTTACCAAAAGAAGTGCTGCACTTTACATAAAAGTGCAGCATAAACCAATCCAGAAGTGCTGCATATTACACCAAAGTTCTACCTATTACAAAATAAGAGTTGCCTATTACATTCAACTTGAATTAAACTACTAATGGTGACTATTTCTTTTTGGCTAGATTATCCGTGATCACTTGAGTTGAAGATTGAGATGGTGTTTGTTGCACTTGTGCCCCAACTTGGTTCCTTCTACTTGCACTCATTTGTTGTAGTTGCGAAGTACTAATTGCATCTCTCCCATTCCATCTAAGTCCTGGCAGCCTAATTCCATCATCAAGATTCACATCTGTGCTGCTCCTTACTCTAGTCCCATGGTTGACAACCCTTTCACTTGACAAACCAGGCTGTAATTGACATACATAAGAAATCCAATCAGAAAGCTAAGTAACTTGGATAGAATAACTATAAATACTGTCAGAAATCAGCCTTAAGTAAATCAGAAACCTTACATTAAGTATTGTCCTTCCAGTCTCTGTGTTGGTATAGCATCCAAAGCCAACAGTTCTTCCCCTTTTTCCTCCTGAAGCAGTAGATGAATCTGATGGTTCCCTTGCCCTTTTCCCAGCAGAAGAAGATCCACCTCTTGCTGCTTTTGGTTTTGGGGATCTTCTCCTGGGAGCAGTTTGAGGGAGTGCATCTGGAAATGCACCTTTTGTAGGTCTAATAGCTGCACTTGGTGCCTTTGCTGTTTTCTTGGGAATAGTTGGTGGTCTGCCATCAGATACTGAACTCCTTTGAGTTGGTTGACTTGATTGAGTTCCTTTTGATTCTGGTCTACTTGAAG
The DNA here is from genome assembly GCA_005239505.1 of Nicotiana paniculata. Taxonomy (NCBI): domain Eukaryota; kingdom Viridiplantae; phylum Streptophyta; class Magnoliopsida; order Solanales; family Solanaceae; genus Nicotiana; species Nicotiana paniculata. The sequence continues at coordinate 136,872 of ML332125.1, forward strand.
ACCCTCCAGGTGCACTCTAAAATGAATAGGTACACACAGTTAATTTAAGATTAAAATATTAATAGAAAGCTAGATAAAAACATATCATACCTGCTTTACTCTACATGCTTTTTTGTTGTGGCCAACTTGATGACAATGTGAACATGTCATCTTGACTCCTTTTTTGGACTGCTTTCTTCATTTCTTCTTAGGTTCATTCTTGTCCTTCCTTCTGTTTTTCTAGGGCCTGCCTGGCATTGGCTTTGGGGCTGGTGGTTCAATGGTAGGACTATTACCCTCATGCCACATATTCAGGTTAGGAATTGGTTGAATGAAATGTTCATAAGCCTTCAGAAATGTTACCTTTGTATACCAATACTCCACATGGTGATCTGGATCATCTTGTAAGTGATAGTATGCACACACAACATGTTCACATGGGATTCCTCTCAACCTCCAAAGTCTACAACTACAAGTCTTCATCCTTGTGTCAATAATAAACCTCAAATCTCCTTTTTTGACCTCAAATCCATCTTGACCATTCCAGATAACTTGACACCCTCTAGCCAATTCCTTATTTTCTTCTAAAGTTAGCCTAACCATAGGTGATATGTCTGAAATCCAAGTTTCAGCAAATTTTATCATATCAACCTGTCTAGCCATTATCTTATGCCTAATCTCCTCTAACATGGTAACAATACTTTTGTGCCTAGCAGCCAATATCCATGAGTTAAATGTCTCACACATGTTATTCTCCACTATGTCACACCTGGAATGTTCTTGGAAGAATGCCCTGCACCGTGCCTCTCTTGGGTACTTCATCATATCTTCACAGATTTTGCTGCCAAGTTTCCTCATGTTTGCAACTTCACTGTTGTACTTAAACACATAACAGGCCTTTGCAACCCCCCAGAATTGTTTCCTCCTTTCTTCTCCCTTCTTTTTCTTACACCAGTTAGACCATATGTGCCTTGCACATATTCTTTGTTCAGCCATAGGTAATAAGTCCTTAACTGCTATCAAAAAACCCTGCAAAACAGTATATACAAACAACAAATACATACAACATTAGAAGCCAACTATGAATCAAAACAGTATATTGAAAACAATATATACAAAACAGTTTACCTTTTGCATATCAGACATTACTGTTAAGCCATGTCCTTCACCAAGTTACAAATCTTCTTTCAAGTGACTGAGGAACCAACTCCATGAATGTTTAGTTTCATGGTGTACAACATCCCAAGCAATAGGAAACATTTGTTGGTTCCCATTTCTTCCAACAGCCACTAGTAATTCACCCCTGCAGCTTCCCTTTATAAAACAACCATCCAAACCAATGATATACCTACACCATTCTAACCAAACTTTCTTGAGTGCATCAAATATACATAGAAGTACTGAAATAGGTTCTTTCCAGGCTCAGACTCTCTGTCAATTTTCACAAAACAAGAGCTGCCAGGATTGGTTTCCCTAATACTGTCAGCATAATCACACAGTCTTGCAAACTCCATCTTCCAATCCCCCATAAACTTTCTAAGAACAATCTGTTTGGCTCTATAAGATATAGTTATGCCAATATACAATCCCAAATTTTCCCTAACTAGTTCTTGAATTTCCCAGAGTCTCATATAAGGAGCATCAATAAGTTCTTTCTTGAATTTGTTGGAAATGTATTTTGAATTACACATCTTGTTGGTGTTTAATGGTTGACATTTATGTACAGGATGGTATTTCTTGATCATGAAATCACCAGAATCTCTATCAACACTAGCATACAACTCCCACTTGCATTTTTTTGATTTACACTTCACCCATACCCTACCCTTCTCATTTGGTCTAAGCTTTAGCTGAACTTTATACTTTATTGCATAATCAGCCACTGCCTTTCTAAACTCTGCAACATTCTTAAATATCATGCCCAACTCAAAAATTGCTACTTCACAGTCAGTGTCATATCTAACTTTTGTGCTCTTTCTTCTATTTGGAAGGTCAACACCAAGCTAAAAATCAACCTCTACCTCTTCATCAGTATCATCACTGCCCCAATTAAAACTATCAATGAACTCCTCATCACCTCCTAATCTGCCAACATATTTCCCTTTTTTGTTAATTCCTATATCTTCAAAAGCTCTATCAATTCCCGCTTCTCCTACATGCACACTAGTAGTTTCAGGTTGTTTCTTCCTTCTGGTAGCATTCTTTTTAGTTCTCCTCTCATTTCTAAAGGTCCTAGCACTCATCATCAACTTCACTATCATCCTCATCAAGAAGTTCTCCAAGATCAGACTCACTACTAGCTACCTCTTCTTCATTAGCCCCTTCTCCCCCATTCATGTTCTCTACACTATCAACTTCCTCTTCTAAATTTACACCACTAGCAGCAACCCCTTCCCCTCCACTAGTAACAGCCCCTTCACTAACATCCTCATCAGGAAGTTCTCCAAGTTCAGAGTCACCTAAATTATCATGTGGAGGTTGTTCACTTGGTTGTGGTCCATTTATACTGATTTCATCATCTTTTGTTGTTGCCCTAGTTGGATTATTAATTGTGTTGTTACTTTTTTGAACAGCCTCTGGCCCACATAAATACCCAATTGGGACCACACTATCAGGAACTACCTCAATAACATGTGAAATGTATAAGTCTAAAATACCCTCCTTACAGTAACAAACAATATTATATAGTTGTTCATCATTTTCAATCAAGACAAGTTCTTTGGACCTAGGGTTAAAGACATAAAACCTCCCAACAGTTGCATAACCCAAAGCCGTTGTATTATATTGAAGTTCAATTAAGGAGAAATGGTCTTTGTCAATAGTAAATTCATTTACCTATAAATTAGTGACATATTTCGCACCTGGAGATTCGGTAAAGATTCCACCATGGTGAAAGCGGACAAGAATGAATTTTTCCACTGACATGATTTTCACCTAAAGCAAACAAAAAAAGGCACCACGTGAGCACAACCAGCAAGATTCGACAAAAAGAAAAGAAAAAACCTAATTTTGTATCTACAGTTCCCAAAAACACCATTACTAACAAAAACCCCCTAACAAATAACTAAAATCTCCATAAAATATTAACTCAAGACATACCAGTAAAAGAGTGATTTGATCTCTTCCTTGACCTTCTTGTTTATGGAGCAATCGATTTTTGAAGAAGAAGAAAGATAGAGGGAGACGATAAATGAGAATTAGGTTTTTACTTTGGATGTAACGAATAAAGGTAATTAAATGGGTTGGTGTTTTACCCGATCTGTTGAGTTGGATTTACCCGGTACACGTAGATCTTACGTGGACAATAACTCCACATGTAAGAAGTGTATTCGTCGGCTATTACACGTTACCTATGCTTATATACACGCGCTTGACTTAAAGTGGCCCTGGTGGTATTTGTGTCTAGTGGCATAGTAGTGATCTTGTTCTGGGGTTCAGATGGACCATAATGAAGAAAAAGTGTCAAAGTGAAAAGCGACGACAAGTTTAAGGGGCTGCCGATGCACTTGGCCGAATTTTAATCCATCATTTACCCATAGTGAGTACACACGTGCATTGATCAAGACAATGGAAATCAAGATTCCTTTTTTGTCGCCTGAATCCTACTAAGACTCTAGTTAGATATCTACTCGGACATGGAAGGTTTGAAGTCACTACCCGTAATTGATCCCACATCGGCAATAATTCCTCAATGGCCGCCTTTCTGAGTTTATAAATAGCGCATGCTCTCCGTATGATGAATATAACTTTGCAGCAGTTACAAATCATCGTTGCTACTTTTGATGATTTGGAAGCATTTACGTGAAGGTAATATCTTTTTCTTTTTCTTGTGCTTTCTTTATTTTATTGTTTTTTTCCTTCTTCTCCATAGATTATATAAGCAATTTTGTCAAATTATCAAGTATTTTAAAGTTCGAGATGAAGACCTTTAAAAGTTCGCGATGAAGATCTTTAAAATTTGTGGCGAAGACCATAAAAGTTTGCACAAAAATCCTTACATGTTCGAGGTGAATATCCTTAAAAGTTTGCGGTAAAGACCTTTAAAAGTTCATGATTATGACCTTTAAAAGTTCGTGGCGAAAACCATAAAAAGTTCTTGGATAAAACCCTTAAAAGTCTATTGAGAAGACCTTTAAAAATTCTCGGTAAAAACCTTTAAAAGTTCGTGATAAGGACCTTTAAAAGTTTGTGATGAAGATCTTTAAAAGCGCACGATGAAGACCTTTAAATATTCGTGGAGAGACCCTTAAAAACTCGTGGTAGGGATCTTTAGAAGTTGTTAGTGAGGACCTTGAAATTTTTCCACGAACACCCTTAAAAGTTTAAGATGAGTACCTTTAAAAATTCGGGACATACTCCTTTTAAAGGTTCGGAACAAAAACCTTAAGAATTCAGATGCCCTTAAAGGTTAGAGACGAACACCTCCAAGACGAATGCTTTTAAAAGTTCGTTACGAAAACCTTTTCATTCTGTCATGGACATCTCCTTTTTTTCGTCCGAGGCAAATTTTTTTTACTTATCTATGATCTCTTTCAAGATTGAAATTGTTACTCTTCCCTTTTGAGTTAGACACTAACAAATATTTTTTTCATGCAAATTGAACATGGTTTACTTCAGAGACTCAGCATACTCCTCCTCCATGTCCAAGTATCTTGTAATTTCAGAGCACAAGGTTAGTAAAACGGAGCCCAAATTGCTAGTTGATACATCACTGTCTGGCTTATATGCAGCTTCATGGCCATCCTTGGAAAATCCACTTTGTTTGGTAGATTGGACTTTTGAAAACACCAAACGTAAATTCAAGACACGGACTCTTTGTTCCCATAATCACAAAGTTAAGAATGTGGCAAGTTCCCTCCCATGCTTAGGACGGCGAATCCTCAAAGGAGAAGTAGACTGGAGTGACTCCTTAACTTTTGGTGGCGATTCATTATGTTCCCAGCTATTGGGGTCGACCGAAGATATCCTTATTAGAAACAATCGAACATTGAGGGCCACCAATATTTACGATGATGTCTATGCCTCATTTTTTACTTATGATCATTCTACAAGTATCATGCAAGCTTTTCGTGAGTCTTGGTGTCCTCTTACAAATATATTGCTTACCTCAGTTGGAGAGTTATCCATATCCCTTTGGGACTTATCAACATTGGGGGTCTGCCTTTAATGGGGTCTCCTTTTGGAAAAGTTATTCCAAATACTCGAGAACTTATAGGTGCTTACGGCAAGGATAAAATGTTCCTTCCACAAGCTCGTCAGCAATTGTTTGATGCATATCACCAACTCCGAGAGGGAAACATTAAAAGTCATGACGTCCCTGTGAGAAGATGGATAGAATTTTGGTGCAAAAAGATTACAAATTATGAACAACCTCCAGCGAGAAAAGAAAAGAATTCAACTCGTCCCATATCAACACACAACCCTACCGGAGCTATAGATAAAATGGTCAATTGTTCAGAAGTTGAAGATGCACTATTTTCTAAACGTGGCGTTAGAAGTGACTAGAAAGATGAAGTATACTTGGCTGCTTTTCTATCATGCTGGTTATGTGTCTTTGTGCTCCCTACAAAAGAAGGCGACTTCATTCGACCTGGGACTTTCAAGATTGCAGGCCTTCTAGCATGCAGGTGTTGGTTGGTTTCCCAATGCACACGCAAGTGTACGTGGTCGACAAGTAATATAGGATTTT